>JAVTVJ010006937.1:0-11684 GCA_034509425.1 Eopsaltria australis
CCATGGATCTGCCCCATCCCACCCCATGGATGTTCCCAGGATCTCCCCGGGGCCCTGGATCCCATCCTTCCACGCTGGGACTTTTCCAGCCGGTGTCACTCCAGCCCCTCATTAGGCTCTGCAATAATTAATTGCTCCTATTTTTAACGAGCTCGCCCTGTCCTTGCCGGAGCCGCGGCCGCTGACACCGAGTTATTTTTACCCCTCTTCCCTGGAGAGGTTTCGCTCCCGATTCCTGGTCTGGGATTTAAAGGGACGCTGCCGATCCCTCCAGCCCCTTCCCGGAATTCCAGAGGGATGAGCGGGAAAGGCTCCGTGATTCCCGCAAATTCGGGAGTGGATTTTGGGGTGATTCCCTTAAATTCGGGAGCGGATTTTGGGGTGATTCCCTCAAATTCAGGAGTGGATTTTGGGGTGATTCCCTCAAATTTGGGAGCAGATTTGGGGTGATTCCCTTAAATTTGGGAATGGATTTTGGGGTGATTCCCTTAAATTTGGGAGCGGATTTTGGGGTGATTCCCTCAAATTCAGGAGTGGATTTTGGGGTGGTGGGAGGATGTGGGATTCTCAATCCAGACATCCCAGATGAATCCCGTGCTGATCCCGCAGGATCTCTGGAGCTCCCCCAAGGAATTCCATCCATCGCTGTCACTGAAAGATGGAAAAAAGCGGAAACCTCTGCAAACTTCCCAAGGAAAAGGGTTTGCATTCCCAAGGCAGGAATCATCACTCCCGAGGCAGAAATCATCATTCCAAAGGCAGGAATCATTCCCGAGGCAGGAATCATTCCCAGCAGGAATCAGGAGTCATTCCCGGCAGGAATCAGAAATCATTCCCAAGGCAGAAATCATCATTCCAAAGGCAGGAATCGTTCCCAAGGCAGGAATCAGGAATCCTCATTCCCGGCAGGAATCATTCCTGGCAGGAATCAGGAAACATTCCCGGGGCAGGCCGCGCCGTTCCCAGCAGGAATCAGGAAACATTCCTGGCAGGAATCAGAATCATTCCCAGCAGGAATCAGCAATCCTCATTCCCAGCAGGAATCATTCCCGGCAGGAATCAGGAATCCTCATTCCCGGGGCAGGCCGAGCCATTCCCGGCAGGAACCAGGAAATATTCCCGGCAGGAGTCAGGAAACATTCCCGGCAGGAATCCGGAATCCTCATTCCCGGCAGGAATCAGGAAACATTCCCGGGACAGGAATCAGGACTCCTCATTCCCAGGCCGGGCGCAGCCTCCGCTCCCTCGGGAATCAGCGATGGATCCCGGCTCCCACCGGCTGCTGTCAATCGGCTCCCCCGCCATGGAAATTCCTGCCATTCCCGGTTCTAATGACACGGATCCCGGGAAAGGTGGAGGCTCTGATCCCGGCTCTGTGCCCCCCGTGCCACCGAAATTCCACTGATTCCCGGTTCTAATGGGAAGGATCTCAGGAAAAGTGGTGGTTCTGAGAGGGTGACCCCGGCTCTGTGCCATGAAATTCCATCGATTCCCGGTTCTAAGCACAGGGATCCTGGGAAAAGTGGCGGCCCTGGCAGGGTGACACCGGCTCCGTGCCCCCTGTGCCACCGAAATTCCGCTGCTTCCCAGCTCCAATGGGGCGGATCCCGGGAAATGTGACAGTTCTGAGAGGGTGACACCGGCTCCCTGCCTCCCGTGCCACCGAAATTCCATCGATTCCCGGTTCTAATGGGATGGATCCTGGGAAAAGTGGCTGTTCCGAGGTGGCGATGCCACTCTGGGTGGTGGCACCCCTGTGCCACCGAAATTCCACCGATTCCCGGCCCTAATGAGACGGATCCCGGGAAAGGCGATGGATTTGTCAGGTTGCTGCCACCAGGATGGGCACAGGGATCCCCTCAGGAACGCCGGGCAGGGGCACAGAGGGAGCGGATCCGTCCTGGAATTCACCTGGATGGGAAGAGCAGGATTTAAAATCCTGGAATGGTTTGGGTGAGAAGAGATTTCAAATCCCATCTCGTCCCAACCCTGCCATGGAACATTCCATGATCCCGGATTATCCCAGCCTGGCCTTGGGCACTGCCAGGGATCCAGGGGCAGCCACAGCTCCTCTGGGAATTCCAGCCCAGCCCCTCCCTCCCCTCCCAGCCAGGAATTCCTTCCCAAAATCCCACTGAAATCTCCACTGGGAATCCCTGAGTGGTTTGGGTTGGGAGGATCCCAGCATTCCCTCAGTCCCACCACGGCTCCCACATTTCCCATGGATCCAGGTTATCCCAGCCTGGCCTTGGGAACTTCCAGGGATCCAGGGGCAGCCACAGCTCCTCTGGGAATTCCATCCCAACCCCTCCCCACCTCCAAAAGGAAGAATTCCTTCCCAAAATCCCACTGAAACCTCCACATGGAATTCCAGAGTTGTTTGTGTTGGAAGGGACCCCACGGCTCCCACACTTCCCATGGATCCAGGAGGCTCCAGCCTGGCCTTGGGCACTCCCCGGGATCCAGGGGCAATTGTTCCTGGGAATCCAGGGCCTCTCCACGCTGCAGAATTCCCGTTGTTTCCACGGGATTGTTCCTTCTCCCCGTGCGGCCGCAGCCCGGGCCGGTGGGAGTTGGGGATATTTGTAATTCCTGCCAGAATCCGCCCGCGGAGCCGCTCCGGGAAGCGCTGGGAGCAAACAGCGCAGATTGAGGCAAAGGAAAACATGGAACTTCCACTTCCATGGAGAGCTGGGAGAGCCGAGGGTTTGGAAAAATCCTGGGATTCCAGCCAGGCTTTTAAACACGTCCTGTCCCGAGATGGGGGAAGAGGGAGGGAAAACGGGATCTGGGATTTGGGATATGGACACATACCGGGGTTTGGGCTATGGAAACGTCCCCGGGTTTGGGATATGGACATATCCTCAGTGGGATCTGGGATTCGGGATGTGGACTCATCCTGGGATTTGGGATATGGACTCACCCTCAGTGGGATCTGGGATTTGGGATATGGACACATACCGGGATTTGGGATATGGACATATCCTGGGGTTTGGGATATGGACTCATCCTCAGTGGGATCTGGGATTTGGGATATGGACACATCCTCAGTGGGATCTGGGATTTGGGATATGGTCAGTAGACCGTTGGATTTGGGTATATGTGACATGATCGCTACTTGGGGTTTGGGATATGGGAGACTGCATCCTCAAGTGGGTATCTGGGATTTGGGATATGGACCATCTCAGTGGGATCTGGATTGCGGATTTGGACATGCATTTCGCCGCCTGGAATTGTGCACGTCCCAGCTGTGGCGGGGGTAGGGTGGGTCTGGCTGGCGTGAGGTTGCCGCGGTGGTCGATGTGCGGGTTGGCGATGTGCTGCTTCGAGGTCCGGGATGATGTCCGGCCATGCCCCAGGCCAGGATCAGTGTCCGGCCATGCCCCAGGCCAGGATCGATGTCCAGCCCATGCCCCTGGCTGAGGAGTCCGGGATCGATGTCCGGCCATGCCCCAGGCCGGGATCGATGTCCGGCCATGCTCTGGCCACTCCGTGGGCAGCGGAGGCCGCGGGATCAATGTGGGCTGAAGGAATTACGGCTGCGGACACGCGGCTTTTACGGCTCCTTCCTAACAAAGCCAGGCTTTACAGACTCCCGGCCATCACCGATTGATTCTGCCGCAGGGATGAGCCCAGCTCCTTCAGAACAGCCTGGACCTGCCTTTTCCAGGCTGGGAATGCTGGAATTCCCAGGAATGGCCAGTCTGGGAATCCCTGAGCCGCCAGAAGGGCACGGAACAGCAGGACGGGTGGATTTAGGAGCTTTCCCCGCACTCTGCTGCAGGGTCACACCACGGGGGTTATGGAAAAGCAGCCCTGGAAAACCCAGAATTGGCCTTTTCCCTGGAGGTGCCCATGGAAACACATCCAGGACACCTGGGATGGGCTGGGGAAAGGAATTATGGATTCGTGACCTTCTGGAGCAATTGTGTGGGAATGTTGTGGTGTGTGCCCTTCCAGGGCATTGTTCACCTGTTCCCATCACAGGGAACATCCGGGCAATGCTGCAGGGGATTGGGGACACTCTGGGTGCATCTTTCCCGTCTGGGTGAGGTTCTGTCCTGGCTGTGTGCTGGGATTTATGGAATTCCCACTGCTCAGCGAAGGTCCCTGCACTTCCCCACCTCGTGCCGAGCCCAAGCGCTGCTGTCCGGCTGGAAAGAGCCAAGCGCTCGGGAGGGGTCACGGAGCTCCCACGGCCGGGCAGAGAGAAGAGAGCTCAGCTTTTATTTTAATTTCATTTTTATATCGATATCCTTTTTTTCCAGACAGCTACGGATCGGACAATGAGGCCACCGCCTCTCCAGCTCCGCAGGCCAGAGGGACAGTCCATCGGCTTCCTCTGCTTCCGGGGAAGGAGCGATGAACCGCGCTAAAGGCACAGAACAATCCCTGGCCGGTCAGGGAAGCACGGACTCTGCATAAAATCTGGGAGAACCTCTCCTAACACCGCGCGCTGCGGATCCCAGGGCGGCACATTCCTGATCCATTCCCTCGCGCGAGCTCCGCGCTCCGCTCGTCCCCAGCAGCTCCAGAGCCGCGGCAGGAGACAGGCGGAGACAATCCAGAGCTCCGCAATTTTCCAATTTCTCAGGAATGAAGGGCCCTGCTCCCGCCGGCTCCGGGAATGGGATTGCCATCCATCGCGGCCTGATGAGCTCCTTGTCACCGCGCGCCGCTGATGCCGGTCCCTAATGCCGTTAGCGGCTCCCGGGCGCGGCCCTAATGCGGTTTCCAGCTCCTGCTGGCGCCTGGGCTCGGCCCGAGCGGGAGAGCGAGCGCATCCCTAATCCAAGGAGACACTAATGGGAAAACGAGCAGCCTGCTCCAGGAAAAACGCCGGCTCCGGGCCGTGGGGAGCATCCCCATCCCGCTTTTCCAGAGGTTTGCTCCTTGTTTTCCCTCGTCGTGGAGGTTCCCGCACCCCGCTTGCTGCGCCCTGATCCTCCAGGCCTATCCCAGCTTTCCCTTGGGATAATCCCGGTTTTCTCCGCAGGGCTGCACCCCTGATTTATTCCCAGTCCTGAATTCCCCATCCTCTCCATCCCAGAGATGTCCTTATCCCGCTGTCCTTGCTCTGCCCCTCCAGCCCATCTTTCCCTTGGGATAATCCCGGTGTTTCCCACAGGGGTCCATTCCTGGGCTGTTCCCAATCCCAATTTTCCCATCCTGGATGTCCCCACACCTCTCCTTCCTCTCTTTGCCCCTCCAGCCCAGCTTTCCCTTGGGATCATCCCGGTTTTCCCCACAGGGCTGCACCCCTGGCCTGTTCCCAGTCCCAATTTTCCCACCCCGGAGATCCCCACACCCCTCATTCCTCATTCCGCTCATCCATCCCAGCTTTCCTTTGGGATCATCCCGGTTTTCTGCCCCAGGGCCGCATCCCTGGTCCATTCCCCAGTTTTCTCCTCAGGACTCATCCCTGATCCATTCCAATCCCAATTTCCCATCCCGGATGTTCCCACACCCCTCATTGCTCTCTCTGCCCCTCCAGGCCTTCCCATCCCAGTTTTCCCTTGGGATAATCCCGGTTTTCCCCACAGGGAGCATCCCTGATCCATTCCCAATCCTTTCCATCCCAGAGATGTCCTTATCCCACTTTCCTTGCTCTGCCCCTCCAGCCCAGCTTTCCCTTGGGATCATCCTGGTTTTCTCCACAGGGAGCATTCCTGGTCCATTCCCAATCCCAATTTCCCATCCCAGCTATTCCCACACTCTTCTTTCCATGTCCTCCCTCTCCAGGCCTTCCCATCCCAGCTTTCCTTTGGGATCATCCCAGTTTTCTCCTCAGGACTCATCCCTGATCCATTCCCAATCCCAGTTTTCCCATCCCAGGGGTTCCCACACCCCTCATTCTTCCTTCTCCCCCTCTATCCCAGCTTTCCTTTGGGATCATCCCAGTTTTCTCCACAGGGCTGCACCCCTGGCCTGCTCCCAATCCCAATTTTCCCATCCCAGTGATCCCACATTCTTTTTTCCTCCCTCTTCCCCTCCAAGCACCTCCAGCCCAGCTTTCCCTTGGGATCATCCTGGTTTTCTCCACAGGGAGCATTCCTGGTCTGTTCCCAATCCCACTTTCCCATCCCAGATATTCCCACACTCTTCTTTCCATGCCCTGACCCTTCCAACTCTTCCCATCCCAGCTTTCCCTTGGGATCATCCCGGTTTTCTGCCCCAGGGCTGCATCCCTGATCCATTCCCCATCCTCTCCATCCCAGAGATGTCCTTACCCAGCCCAGCTTTCCATTGGGATCATCCCAGTTTTCTTCACAGGGAACACCCCTGGTCCATTCCCAATCCCTATTTTCCCATTGTTTCCATCCTGGATACCCCACACCGCTCATTCCTCTCTGCCCCTCCAGCCCAGCTTTCCCTTGGGATTTTCCCAGCTTTCCCTTGGGATAATCCCAGTTTTCTCCTCAGGGAGCATCCCTGATCCATTCCCAATCCCAATTTCCCGTCCTCTCCATCCCGGGGATGTCCTTATCCCGCTTTCCTTGCTCTGGCCTTCCCATCCCAGCTTTCCCTTGGGATAATCCCAGTTTTCCCCACAGGGAGCATCCCTGGTCCATTCCCAATCCCAATTTCCCATCCCAGAGATCCCCACACTCCTCATTCCTCTCTTTGCCACTCCAGGCCTTCCCATCCCAGCTTTCCCTTGGGATAATCCCAGTTTTCTCCACAGGATCACATTCCTGATCCATTCCCAATCCCAATTTCCCATCCCGGATATCCCCACACTCCTCATTCCCCTCTCTGCCCCTCCAACCCTTCCCGTTTTTCCCTCGGGACTCTGCTCCATCCCGGGATTTGCCTCTCCCTGCTCTCCACTCCCGGGAGGAGCCTCGGGAGCCGCTCGGAGCCGGGATCAAATCCCAGTTTTGCTGCTCCTCCATGATCCATAACCAGCACAATCCAACCGGGACCAGAATTCCCAAATCGGATTAAATCCCTCCCTTTGCCGGGAGCTTTGGGCTTTCATCTCTTCCCTCCCTTTTTTCCATTGATTTTTTCCCGGCCCAGCCCCTCGCTGAGTTTTTCCAAGGGTTTTTCCAGCTGGGAATTCCTTTCCTGGATTTATCCTCCAGGTCAGGTGCCCTTTTCCACCCCAAACCCCTTCCATGGGATGGGGCAGGCAGGGGATGCAATTCCAGCCCCAAAATTCCTGGAATTTCCCCCAATCCCTGCTGCTGCCTCCAAAACTCGATCGGTGCCATTCCCAATGATCCACCGCAAATCCCACGGGATTGGGAAGTGAAGCTTGGGAATTCTTCCCATGTTTTTACACCAGCACTCCTGGTGATTCCTCATTCCCTGGTTTCCCACAGGATTGGGAGATCCGGGAAGTCTTTCCATGTTTTTATGGTGTCATTCCCAAGGATCCCTCATTCCCTGACTTCCCACAGGATTAGAAATTTGGGAATTCTTCCCATGTTTTTATGGCACCATTCCCAGCCATCCCTTATTCCCTGACTTCCCACAGGACTGGGAAGTTTGGGAATTCTTTCCATATTTTCACAGCACCATTCCCAGAGATAACCTGGCTTCCCATAAGATTGAGAAATCTGGGAATTCTTTCCATGTTTTCATGGCACCATTCCCAATGACCCCTCGTTCCCTGACTTCCCACAGGATTGGGAAATCTGGGAATTCTTTCCATGTTTTTACAGTGCTGTTCCCAGTGTTTCCTCATTCCCTGACTTCCCATAGGATTGGAAAGAGAAATCTGGGAATTCTTTCCGATTTTTTATGGAATCACCATTGCCAGTAACCCCTCATTGGCCTGGCTTCCCACAGGATTGGGAATGGAAATCTGGGAATTGTTTCCATGTTTTTACAGCGCAGTTCCCGGCGATCCCTCCTCAGCCTGGCTTCCCACAGGACTGGGAAATCTGGGAATTGTTTCCATGCTTTTACGGCACCATTCCCAATGATCCCTCATTCCCTGGCTCCCCAAAAGATTTGGGAAGTTTGGGAATTGTTTCCATTCCTGTGGCTGACGGAGGAGCCCTGGAAGGAGCCGGGATGCGGCGGGAATGGGGCTGGAGCAGGGGGGGTTGTGTTAACACCGATTAATAATTAACAACCCCTAATGAGCGCTAATTAATTAATTAATAACAACGTGTGCTCAGGCCATCGATTCCCGATGAGCGGCACCGCGCTGCCGGGAGCTCCCGCGGCTCCAGCTCGGGAATTCCGCTGGATTTCCCCGGGAATGGAGATGGGAACCAGCCCGGGAATGGATCGGGACCATCCCATTTTTCCATGGGAATGGATGGGAAGCGTCTCCCACCCCTCAGTGCATCCCAAACACCTCCCAGAGCTGTTGGAAATTCCCGTGGCTCCAGCTTGGGAATTTTCCTGGATTTCCCTGGGAATGGAGACGGGAACCAGCCCAGGAATGGATCAGAATTTTCCCTTTTTTCCACAGGAATGGGGCTGGGAAAGGATGGGAAGCGTCTCCCACCCCTCAGCGCATCCCAAACACTTCCCAGCTCTGCCGGGAGTTCCTGTGGCTCCAGCTCGGGAATTTTCCTGGATTTCCCCGGGAATGGAGATGGGAACCAGCCCAGGAATGGATCAGAATTTTCCCATTTTTCCACATGAATGGGGCTGGGAAAGGATGGGAAGCCCCTCCCACCCCTCAGCGCATCCCAGGAGTCCCCAGCTCCAGAATTCTCCTGGATTTTCCCGGCTCTGGAGATGGGAACCAGCCTGAAAATGGATCAGGATTTTCCCATTTTTCCATGGGAAAGGGGCTGGGAAAAGATAGGAAGCGTCTCCCACCCCTCGGTGCATCCCAAACCCCTCCCAGTGCTGTCGGGAATTCCCGTGGCTCCAGCTCGGGAATTCTCCTGGATTTCCCTGGGAATGGAGACGGGAACCAGCCCAGGAATGGATCAGAATTTTCCCTTTTTTCCACAGGAATGGGGCTGGGAAAGGATGGGAAGCGTCTCCCACCCCTCAGCGCATCCCAAACACTTCCCAGCTCTGCCGGGAGTTCCTGTGGCTCCAGCTCGGGAATTTTCCTGGATTTCCCCGGGAATGGAGATGGGAACCAGCCCAGGAATGGATCAGAATTTTCCCATTTTTCCACATGAATGGGGCTGGGAAAGGATGGGAAGCCCCTCCCACCCTCAGCGATCCCAAACACTTCCTGTAGCCTGCTGGGAGTTCCTGTGGCTCCAACTTAGGAATTCTCCTGATTTTCCCAAGGAATGGACCGGGATCGTCCCATTTTCCCACAGGAACGGGGCTGGGAAAGGGTGGGAAGCGTCTCCCACCCCTCAGCGCATCCCAAACCCCTCCCGGCTCTGCCTCGCTCCCTGATTTTCCTCGGTCTCATGTGGAAAATCCTGCCGGAAAGTTCATTTTTGGCCACTTTTAGGCGTTTTTCCCCCCTGGAGCAGGATCCCACCCGTGCATCCCATTCCCATCAATCCACCCGGGATGCAGCGATGGATTCGGAGCTTTAATCAGCGTCTCTTATCAAACAAATCCCAAACCTCCCCCAGCTCTGCCTCGCTCCATGATTTTCCTCGGTCCTGTGCGGAAAATCCTGCTGGAAACTTTTCCCTTTATTTTTAATCACTTTTAGGTGTTTTTCCCTGCGCGATCCCACCTGGAGCAGGATCCCCCCTAGAGCAGGATCCCACCTGGAGCAGGATCCCACCCGTGCATCCCAATCCCACAGCGATGGATGCAGAGCTTTAATCAATGTCTCTTATCAAAAGCATCCCAAACCCTCGCTCCATGATTTTCCTCGGTCCCATGTGGAAAATCCTGCTGGAAAGTTCATTTTGGCTACTTCTGGGTGTTGTTCCCTGCGCGATCCCCCCTGGAGCAGGATCCCACCCGTGCATCCCATTCCCATCAATCCCACCCGGGATGCAGCGATGGATTCGGAGCTTTAATCAGCGTCTCTTATCAAACAAATCCCAAACCGCTCCCGGCTCTGCTTCGCTCCATGATTTTCCTCAGTTCTGTGTGGAAAATCCTGCTGGAAAGTTCATTTTTGGCCACTTTTAGGCGTTTTTCCCACCTGGAGCAGGATCCCACCTGGAGCAGGATCCCACCCGTGCATCCCAATCCCACAGCGACGGATTCGGAGCTTTAATCAGCGTCCCTTATCAAACAAATCCCAAACCCCTCCCGGCTCTGCATCGCTCCGTGATTTTCCTCGATCCCGTGTGGAAAATCCTGCTGGAAAGTTCATTTTTGGCCACTTTTAGGTGTTTTTCCCACCTGGAGCAGGATCCCACCTGCGCATCCCAATCCTTCCAATCCCTCCCGGGACACAGCGGCGATGGATTCGGATTCAGAGCTTTAATCAGCGTCTCTTATCAAAAGCACTTAATTAGGCTCATTAAAACCCGCCCGTCGCATCGGCGGGATCCAGGAAATGAACCTTGGATTGGGAGAGGCCATAAATAATTCATGGAATGTCTGCGCTTTCCATGGAAAACCCGATGGGATGGGATGGAACCGGAATCCCGGGGTGGCTCCGGGGTCCCTGGAGGGTCCGACGGATCCAGAAATTCCATGTGGATTGGGATGGGTCTGGATGAGGGGCTGGGTGTCCCCAAAAAAGCTGGAGAAGGTTGGGAAGAGGAGGAGGATGAGGAAAAGGAGGATGAACCAGAGGCTCTGGACTGGTTTGTACTGGGTTGTACTGGGAGGACTGGAGCCAGCCACGGAAATCTCCATGAAAACAAAGCCCAGTTTCCCACCTGGAATTTTGAGGGGCCGGATGTCCCCAAAAAAGGCTGGAGGAGGTTGGGAAGATGAGGAGGAAGATGATGAGGAGGAGGAAAACGAGGATGACCCAGAGGCTCTGTACTGGTTTGTACTGGTTTGTACCGGTTTGTACTGGGAGGACTGGAGCCAGCCGCGGAAACCTCCATGAAAACAAAGCCCAGTTTCCCACCTGGAATTCCGAGGGGCTGGAAAGGGGGCGTTAGAAAGAGAATTAGAAACAAAAGCGCGAGTTCGGGGTTTATAAAGGAAATTAAAAACATAAAATCGTGGCTGAACGGCGCCAATTCGGGGCTTGCTGAGCGAGGAGGGGAGGGGCTTCGGACACGGAGGAACCCGGATTTGCCGCGGCACTGGGATGTACTGGGGGCACTGGAATGTACTGGGAGCACTGGAATGTACTGGGAGCATTGGAATGTACTGGGAGCACTGGAATGTCCTGGGGGCACTGGAATGTACTGGGAGCACTGGAATGTACTGGGAGCACTGGAATGTACTGGGGGCACTGGAATGTACTGGGAGCACTGGGACATACAGGGAGCACTGGGACATACTGGGAGCATTGGAATGTACTGGGCGCACTGAAATGTCCTGGGAGCACTGGAATGTACTGGGAGCATTGGGATGTACTGGGAGCACTGGGACATACTGGGAGCACTGGAATGTACTGGGAGCACTGGAATGTACTGGGAGCACTGGGACGTACTGGGAGCACTGGAATGTCCCTGGGGCACTGGAATGTACTGGGAGCACTGGAATGTACTGGGAGCACTGGGATGTACTGGGAGCACTGGAATGTACTGGGAGCACTGGGATGTACTGGGAGCACTGGAATGTACTGGGAGCACTGGGACGTACTGGGAGCACTGGAATGTCCTGGGAGCACTGGAATGTACTGGGAGCACTGGAATGTACTGGGAGCACTGGAA
>JAVTVJ010006938.1:0-10251 GCA_034509425.1 Eopsaltria australis
GAGTACATCCGGGCACTGCGGCGGCCATTTTGGTAGTTCGGGACCAACTGCGCATGTGCGGAGTGCATCCGGGTACTGCGGCGGCCATTTTGGTAGTTCGGGACCAAGTGCGCATGCGCCGAGTACATCCGGGCACTGCGGCGGCCATCTTTGTGGTTCGGGACCAAGTGCGCATGCGCGGAGTACATCCGGGCACTGCGGCGGCCATTTTGGTAGTTCAGGGCTTACTGAGCATGCGCGGAGACATCCGGCACTTTCGGCGGCCATTTTTGAGAGTTCGGACCGAATTGCGCAATGCGCCGAGTAACAATCCGCGGCGTACTGCCGGCGCCATTTTGTAGTTCAGGGCCTACTTGACATGCGCGGGTACATCGCTCCTGTTGACGGCGGGCCATTTTGGGTAGTTCGACAATTGGCGCATGCGCCGAGCTACATCCGGTACATGCAGGCGGCCATTTTGGTAGTTCAGGACCAAGTTGCCGCATGCGCGAGTACATCCTGGGCACTGCCGCCATTTTGATAGTTCGGGACCAAGTGCGGCATGCGCCGAGTACATCCGGGCCACTGCGGCGGCCATTTTTGTTAGTTCGGACCAAGTGCGCATGCGCGAGTAACAATCGGCACTGCGCGGCCATTTGTTTGTAGTTCGGCACCAAGGTGCGCATGCGCGGAGTACATCGGCCACTGCAGCGCCGTTTTGAAGTTCCGGACCAAGTGCGCATGCGCGGAGTACATCCGGGCACTGCGGCCGCCATTTTGGTAGTTCGGGACCAAGTGCGCATGCGCCGAGTACATCCGGGTACTGCGGCCGGCATTTTGGTAGTTCGGGACCAAGTGCGCATGCGCCGAGTACATCCGGGTACTGCGGCGGCCATTTTGGTAGTTCGGGACCAAGTGCGCATGCGCCGAGTACATCCGGGCACTGCGGCGCCAATTTTGGTAGTTCGGGACCAAGTGCGCATGCGCCGAGTACATCCGGGTACTGCGGCGGCCATTTTGGTAGTTCGGGACCAAGTGCGCATGCGCCGAGTACATCCGGGTACTGCGGCGGCCAATTTGGTAGTTCGAGTCTATTTTGGGCTTAATTTTGGGTCATTTTTGGGTCTTTTTTGGGCAATTTCAGGGGCTATTTTGGAGCCATTTTTGAGCCATTTTTTGGATCATTGTTTTGGGCCATTTTTAGGTCAATTTTGGGGCCATTTTTGAGCCATTTCTGGGTCATTTTTTGGGGCTGTTTTAAAGGCTATTTTTGGTGCAATTTCTGGGTCATTTATTGGGGATGTTTTGCATCATTTTACAGCCAATTTTGGGTCATTTTTGGGCCATTTTTGGGGCCCTTTTAGGGCCTTTTTTGGGTCATTTTTGAGCCGTTTTTGGGTCTAGTTTTAGGACTATTTCTGGGTGATTTTCGGAGAGCTTTTGGGCCCGTATTTGGGTCAATTTTTGAGTCATTTTTGGGCGAGTTATGGGCCATTTTGGGGTGATTTTTGGGTCATTTTTTGGCTATTTTGGGGCCTATTTTTCAGTGATTTATAGGCGGAATTTTTGGGTTATTTTACGGCCCATTTTGGCTCATTTTGGAGGCCATTTTTAGGGCCATTTTGGGGCTATTTTTGGGTCAATTTTGGGCCAATTTTTGGGTTATTTTTGGACCATTTTGGGGGCCTTTTAGGGGCTATTTTTAGGGCCTTTTAGGGTCTATTTTTTGGGCAATTTTTGGGCCATTTTGGGTCATTTTTAGGTCATTTCTTGGGGCTATTTCGAGCCTTGTTTGGGGTCATTTATAGGGGAAATTTTAGATCATTTTATGGCCAATTTTGAGTCATTTTTAGGGCCATTCTTGGGGCCATTTTTGGGGCCATTTATGGTGCTATTTTGGGATCATTTTGGGTCATTTTTGTGTTTATCTTTCCGTCATTTTTGAGCCATTTTTGGGTAATTTTAGGGCCATTTTTGTGTCATTTAGGGCACTATTTTTGGGCCATTTTGGGGTGATTTTTAGGGCTATTTTTGGGTAATTTTTGAGCCATTTTTGGGGCTATTCTGGGCCTATTTTTGGGTCATTTTTAAGGCCATTTTTAGGGCCATTTTCAGAGCCATTTTGGGCCCACTTTTGAGTCATTTTTTGGTCATTTTTAGGGCCAGTTTTGGGTCAATTTGGGGCCATTTTTGGGTCATTTTTGAGGCCATTTTGGGGCTATTTTTGGGCCATTTTGGGTCATATATGAGGCTATTTTTGGTCGTTGTTTTGGGCCATTTTTGGTCAATTTTGAGGCCATTTTAGAGTCATTTTTGGGGTGAATTTTTGGTCATTTTATGGCCAGTTTTGTAACCATTTTACGGCCATTTTTGGGTCATTTTTGGATAAATGTTAAGGTCTATTTTGGGGTCATTTTTGGGCCAATTTTTGGGTTATTTTTGGACCATTTCTGGGGCCATTTTTTTGTCAATTTTGCGGCCATTTTTGCGGCCATTTTTGGGTCACTTTTGGGCCAATTTTTGGGTCATTTTTGGACCACTTATGGGGCCATTTTTTTGTCAATTTTGGACTATTTTGGGGCCACTTTGGGGTTCATTTTTGGGGCCACCTTCGGAGCCATTTTGGGCCCATTCTTGGGTCTTTTTTTGGTCATTTTCGGGGCCATTTCTGATTCATTTTCGGGGCCATTTCTTGGCCAATTTTGGGGCCATATTCGGGGGCATATCGTTGCCATTTTTTGGGTCATTTATGGGCCCTTCTTGAGTCTTTTTTGGGATATTTTTTTGGTCATTTTTGGGCTGTTTTTTGGTCATTTTTAGGGCTATTTTTGGGTCATTTTTGGGCCATTTCTGGGTCATTTTTGGGGCTATTTTTAAGCTTTTTTGTGTCATTTTCAGGTTATTTTTGGAGGTATTTTGGGTCTATTTTTGGGCCATTTTTTGTCCAATTTTTACGTCATTTTTGGGTCATTTATGGAGGGATTTTTTGGTCATTTTTTGGTCGTTCATGGGGCCTTTTAGGGGCTATTTTTTGGGCTATTTTTGAGTCATTTTCATGTTATTTTTGCGTCATTTTTTGGTCCATTTTTTTGTCATTTTTTAGTCCATTTTTGGAGACATTTGGGCCATTTCTGGGCCACTGGCCATTCTGTTCATTGTTTTGGATCATTTTTAGATCATTTGTGGGCCATTTTTGGGGTTTTCTTTGGGCTATTTGGTCATTTTTTAGGCTATTTTTGGATCATCTGGTCATCTTATGGGTCGTGTTTTTGGATGAATTTTTTGGGCATGTTTTGCATTTTAAAGTATTTTGGGGCACTTTTTGGGTCCATTTATGGAGTTCATTTTTGGAGTCATTTCCTTCTGGGCATTTCGGGGCCATTTAGGCCCATATGGGTCAATTTCTGATTCATTTTTTGAGTCTATTTTGGGCTTATTTTGGGTCATTTTTGGGCCATTTTTGGGCTATTTCTTGGTCTTTTTTGCGCCACTATCGGGGCCATTTTTGTGGCCATTTCAGGGCCATTTTTGGGTCATTTACGGGGGAATTTTTGAGGTCATTTTTGGGTCATTTTTGTGGCCTTTTGGGGGCTTTTTTGGGTCATTTCTGGGTCATTTTGGGGTCATCTTTGGGGCTATTTTTGAGTAATTTTTGGGTCGTTTTTGGGGCCTTTTATGGGCTATTTTTGAGTCATCTTTAGGGCCATTTCTGGGCCTTTTTGGGTCATTTTTGGGGCCATTTCTCCATCATTTTTGGGGACATTTGTGTGTACATCCGGGCACTGCGCGCGGCCATTTTTGGTAGTTCGGGACCAATTGCGCATGCGCGAGTACATCGTGCACTGCGGCGGCCATTTTTTGTAGTTCGGGACAAGTGGCGCATGCGCCGAGTCATCCCGCACTGCGGCGGCCATTTTGGTATTCCGGACCAACGTCCATGGCGCGGGAGTACATCCCGGGCACTGCGGCGGCATTTTGCGAAGTTCGGGACAAGTGCGCATGTGCGCCGATACAATCCGGGCACTGCTGGCGCAATTTTGGTGGTTCGGGACCAATTGCGCATGCGCCGAGTACAATCCGGGTACTGCGCGGCAATTGGGGTAGTTCAGGGCTTACTGAGCATGCGCGGAGTAACATCCGGGGCACTGCGGCGGCCATTTTGGTAGTTCGGGACCAAGTGCGCATGCGCCGAGTACATCCGGGCACTGCGGCGGCCATTTTGGTAGTTCGGGACCAATTGGCATGCGCCGAGTACATCCGGGTACTGCGGCGGCCATTTTGGTAGTTCGGGACCAAGTGCGCATGCGCCGAGTACATCCGGGCACTGCGGCGGCCATTTTGGTAGTTCGGAACCAATTGCGCATGCGCGGAGTACATCCGGGTACTGTGGCGGCCATTTTGGTAGTTCGGGACCAAGTGCGCATGCGCCGAGTACATCCGGGCACAGCGGCGGCCATTTCTGTAGTTCGGGACCAAGTGCGCATGCGCCGAGTATATCCGGGCACTGCGGCGGCCATGTTGGTAGTTCGGGACCAATTGCGCATGCGCCGAGTACATCCGGGTATACGCGGCCATTTTTGGTAAGTTCGGGACCAAGGTGCGCATGCGCGAGTACATCCGGGCACTGCGGCGGCCATTTTGGTAGTTCGGGACCAAGTGCGCATGCGCCGAGTACATCCGGGCACTGCGGCAGCCATATTGGATCCGGAGGCGTAGTACGCATGTGCGGAGTACATCCGGGCACTGCGGCGGCCATTTTGGTAGTTCGGGACCAAGTGCGCATGCGCCGAGTACATCCGGGTACTGCGGCGGCCATTTTGGTAGTTCGAGTCTATTTTGGGCTTAATTTTGGGTCATTTTTGGGTCTTTTTTGGGCAATTTCAGGGGCTATTTTGGAGCCATTTTTGAGCCATTTTTGGATCATTGTTTTGGGCCATTTTTAGGTCAATTTTGGGGCCATTTTTGAGCCATTTCTGGGTCATTTTTTGGGGCTGTTTTAAAGGCTATTTTTGGTGCAATTTCTGGGTCATTTATTGGGGATGTTTTGCATCATTTTACAGCCAATTTTGGGTCATTTTTGGGCCATTTTTGGGGCCCTTTTAGGGCCTTTTTTGGGTCATTTTTGAGCCGTTTTTGGGTCTAGTTTTAGGACTATTTCTGGGTGATTTTCGGAGAGCTTTTGGGCCCGTATTTGGGTCAATTTTTGAGTCATTTTTGGGCGATTTATGGGCCATTTTGGGGTTATTTTTGGTCAATTTTGGGGCCATTTTTGAGCCATTTCTGGGTCATATTTTTGGGGCTGTTTTAAAGGCTATTTTTGGTGCAATTTCTGGGTCATTTATTGGGGAGGTTTTGCATCATTTTACAGCCAATTTTGGGTCATTTTTGGGCCATTTTTGGGGCCCTTTTAGGGCCTTTTTTGGGTCATTTTTGAGCCGTTTTTGGGTCTTGTTTTAGGACTATTTCTGGGTGATTTTCGGAGAGCTTTTGGGCCCGTATTTGGGTCAATTTTTGAGTCATTTTTGGGCGATTTATGGGCCATTTTGGGGTGATTTTTGGGTCATTTTTTGGGCTATTTTGGGCCTATTTTTCAGTGTTTTATAGGCGGAATTTTGGGTTATTTTACGGCCCATTTTGGCTCATTTTGGAGGCCATTTTTAGGGCCATTTTGGGGCTATTTTTGGGTCAATTTTGGGCCAATTTTTGGGTTATTTTTGGACCATTTTGGGGGCCTTTTAGGGGCTATTTTTAGGGCCTTTTAGGGTCTATTTTTTGGGCAATTTTTGGGCCATTTTGGGTCATTTTTAGGTCATTTCTTGGGGCTATTTCGAGCCTTGTTTGGGGTCATTTATAGGGGAAATTTTAGATCATTTTATGGCCAATTTTGAGTCATTTTTAGGGCCATTCTTGGGGCCATTTTTGGGGCCATTTATGGTGCTATTTTGGGATCATTTTGGGTCATTTTTGTGTTTATCTTTCCGTCATTTTTGAGCCATTTTTGGGTAATTTTAGGGCCATTTTTGTGTCATTTAGGGCACTATTTTTGGGCCATTTTGGGGTGATTTTTAGGGCTATTTTTGGGTAATTTTTGAGCCATTTTTGGGGCTATTCTGGGCCTATTTTTGGGTCATTTTTAAGGCCATTTTTAGGGCCATTTTCAGAGCCATTTTGGGCCCACTTTTGAGTCATTTTTTGGTCATTTTTAGGGCCAGTTTTGGGTCAATTTGGGGCCATTTTTGGGTCATTTTTGAGGCCATTTTGGGGCTATTTTTGGGCCATTTTGGGTCATATATGAGGCTATTTTTGGTCGTTGTTTTGGGCCATTTTTGGTCAATTTTGAGGCCATTTTAGAGTCATTTTTGGGGTGAATTTTTGGTCATTTTATGGCCAGTTTTGTAACCATTTTACGGCCATTTTTGGGTCATTTTTGGATAAATGTTAAGGTCTATTTTGGGGTCATTTTTGGGCCAATTTTTGGGTTATTTTTGGACCATTTCTGGGGCCATTTTTTTGTCAATTTTGCGGCCATTTTTGCGGCCATTTTTGGGTCACTTTTGGGCCAATTTTTGGGTCATTTTTGGACCAACTTATGGGGCCATTTTTTTTGTCAATTTTGGACTATTTTGGGGCACTTTGGGGTTGCTTTTTTGGGGCGTACCTGTGCGAGCCATTTTGGGCTTCCAGTTCTTGGGTCCTGTTTTTGGTCGCTTCGCGGGGCATTTGCATTGATTTATAGTGTAGTCGTGGGCCATTTCTTGCCAATTTTGGGGCGATAGTTCGGGGGCATATCGTTGGCCATTTTTTTTGGGTCATTGTATTGGGCCTTCTTGAGTCTTTTTTGGATTATTTTTTTGGTCATTTTTGGCTGTTTTTTTGGTCATTTTTAGGGCTATTTTTGGTCACTTTTTGGGCCATTTCTGGTCATTTTTGGGGCTATTTTTAAGCTTTTTTTGTGTCATTTTCAGGTTTATTTTTTGGGGAGGTATTTTGGGTCTATTTTTGGGCCATTTTTTGTCCAATTTTTACGTCATTTTTGGGTCATTTATGGAGGGATTTTTTGGTCATTTTTTGGTCGTTCATGGGGCCTTTTAGGGGCTATTTTTTTGGGCTATTTTTGAGTCATTTTCATGTTATTTTTGCGTCATTTTTTGGTCCATTTTTTGGTCATTTTTTAGGCCATTTTTTGGAGACATTTGGGGCCATTTCTGGGCCATTTTTGGGCCATTTTTCTGTCATTGTTTTGGATCATTTTTAGATCATTTGTGGGCCATTTTTGGGGTTTTTTTGGGGGCTATTTTTTGGTCATTTTTAGGCTATTTTTGGATCATTCTTGGGTCATCTTTGGGTGTGTTTGTGGATGAATTTTTGGGCATGTTTTGGCAATTTTTAAGCTATTTTGGGGTCACTTTTGGGTCCATTTATGGAGTCATTTTTGGAGTCATTTCTGGTCCATTTTCGGGGCCATTTAGGGCCAATATTTGGGTCAATTTCTGATTCATTTTTTGAGTCTATTTTGGGCTTATTTTTGGGTCATTTTTGGGCCATTTTTGGGCTATTTCTTGGTCTTTTTTGCGCCACTCTCGGGGCCATTTTTGTGGCCATTTCAGGGCCATTTTTGGGTCATTTACGGGGGAATTTTTGAGGTCAATTTTGGGTCATTTTTGTGGCCTTTTGGGGGCTTTTTTGGGTCATTTCTGGGTCATTTTTGGGTCATCTTTGGGGCTATTTTTGAGTAAATTTTTGGGTCGTTTTTGGGGCTTTTTATGGGCTATTTTTGAGTCATCTTTACGGCCATTTCTGTGCCTTTTTGGGTCATTTTTGGGGCCATTTCTCCATCATTTTTGGGGACATTTGTGTGTACATCCGGGCACTGCGGCGGCCTTTTTGGTAGTTCGGGACCAATTGCGCATGCGCCGAGTACATCCGGGCACTGCGGCGGCCATTTTTGTAGTTCGGGACCAAGTGCGCATGCGCCGACTACATCCGGGCACTGCGGCGGCCATTTTGGTAGTTCGGGACACAGTGCGCATGCGCCGAGTACATCCGGGCACTGCGGCGGCCATTTTGGTGGTTCAAGACCAATTGCGCATGCGCCGAGTACATCGGCGGGCACTGCGGCGGCCATTCTGGTAGTTCAGGACTTACTGAGCATGCGCCGAGTACATCCGGGCACTGCGGCGGCCATTCTGGTAGTTCAGGGCTAACTGAGCATGCGCCGAGTTCATCCGGGTACTGCGGCGGCCATTTTGGTAGTTCGGGACCAAGTGCGCATGCGCCGAGTACATCCAGGCACTGCGGCGGCATTTTGGTAGTTCGGGATCCAGTGCGCATGCGCGGAGTACATCCCGGCACTTCGGCGGCCATTTTGGTAGTTCGGGACCAAGTGCGCATGCGCCGAGTACATCCGGGCACTGCGGCGGCCAGTTTGGTAGTTCGGGACCAAGTGCGCATGCGCCGAGTAACATCCGGGCACTGCGGCGGCCATTTTAGTAGTTCAGGGCTTACTGAGCATGCGCCGAGTACATCCGGGTACTGCGGCGGCCATTTTTGGTAGTTCCGGGACGGCGAATAGCGCATGCCCGAGTAACATCCGGGCACTGCGGTGGCCATTTGGGTGGTTTCGGGACAATTGCGCAATGCGCCGAGAATTCCGGGTACTGCGGCGGCAATTTTGGCTAGTTCGGGACCAAAGTGCGCATGCGCCTAGTACATCCGGGCACTGCGGCGGCCATTTTGTTTTCTAGAAATGTGCTGCGCATGCGCCGAGTAAATCCGGGCACTGCGGCAGCCATAATGGAGTCCGGAGGCGTAGTACGCATGTGCGGAGTTCATCCGGGCACTGCGGCGGCCATTTTGGTAGTTCGGGACCAAGTGCGCATGCGCCGAGTACATCCGGGTACTGCGGCGGCCATTTTGGTAGTTCGAGTCTATTTGGGCTTAATTTTGGGTCATTTTTGGGTCTTTTTTGGGCAATTTCAGGGGCTATTTTGGAGCCATTTTTGAGCCATTTTTGGATCATTGTTTTGGGCCATTTTTAGGTCAATTTTGGGGACATTTTTGAGCCATTTCTGGTTCATTTTTTGGGGCTGTTTTAAAGGCTATTTTTGGTGCAATTTCTGGGTCATTTATTGGGGATGTTTTGCATCATTTTACAGCCAATTTTGGGTCATTTTTCGGCCATTTTTGGGGCCCTTTTAGGGCCTTTTTTGGGTCATTTTTGAGCCGTTTTTGGGTCTAGTTTTAGGACTATTTCTGGGTGATTTTCGGAGAGCTTTTGGGCCTGTATTTGGGTCAATTTTTGAGTCATTTTTTGGCGATTTATGGGCCATTTTGGGGTGATTTTTGGGTCATTTTTTGGGCTATTTTGGGCTTATTTTTTCAGTGATTTATAGGCGGAATTTTGGGTTATTTTACGGCCCATTTTGGCTCATTTTGGAGGCCATTTTTAGGGCCATTTTGGGGCTATTTTTGGGTCAATTTTGGGCCAATTTTTGGGTTATTTTTGGACCATTTTGGGGGCCTTTTAGGGGCTATTTTTAGGGGCTTTTAGGGTCTATTTTTTGGGCAATTTTTGGGCCATTTTGGGTCATTTTTAGGTCATTTCTTGGGGCTATTTCGAGCCTTGTTTGGGGTCATTTATAGGGGAAATTTTAGATCATTTTATGGCAATTTTTGAGTCATTTTTAGGGCCATTCTTGGGGCCATTTTTGGGGCCATTTATGGTGCTATTTTGGGATCATTTTGGGTCATTTTTGTGTTTATCTTTCCGTCATTTTTGAGCCATTTTTGGGTAATTTTAGGGCCATTTTTTGTGTCATTTAGGGCACTATTTTTGGGCCATTTTGGGGTGATTTTTAGGGCTATTTTTGGGTAATTTTTGAGCCATTTTTGGGGCTATTCTGGGCCTATTTTTGGGTCATTTTTAAGGCCATTTTTAGGGCCATTTTCAGAGCCATTTTGGGGCCACTTTTGAGTCATTTTTTGGTCATTTTTAGGGCCAGTTTTGGGTCAATTTGGGGCCATTTTTGGGTCATTTTTGAGGCCATTTTGGGGCTATTTTTGGGCCATTTTTGGTCATATATGAGGCTATTTTTGGTCGTTGTTTTGGGCCATTTTTGGTCAATTTTGAGGCCATTTTAGATTCATTTTTGGGGTGAATTTTTGGTCATTTTATGGCCAGTTTTTTAACCATTTTACGGCCATTTTTGGGTCATTTTTGGATAAATGTTAAGGTCTATTTTGGGTCATTTTTGGGCCATTTCTGGGTCATTT
>JAVTVJ010006945.1:0-11150 GCA_034509425.1 Eopsaltria australis
TTTGGGGCTATTTTTAAGCTTTTGTGTGTCATTTTCAGGTTATTTTTGGAGTTATTTTGGGTCTATTTTTGGGCCATTTTTTGTCCAATTTTTACGTCATTTTTGGGTCATTTATGGAGGGATTTTTTGGTCATTTTTTGGTCGTTCATGGGGCCTTTTAGGGGCTATTTTTTTTGCTATTTTTGAGTCATTTTCATGTTATTTTTGCGTCATTTTTTGGTCCATTTTTTGGTCATTTTTTAGGCCATTTTTGGAGACATTTGGGGCCATTTCTGGGCCATTTTTGGGCCATTTTTCTGTCATTGTTTTGGATCATTTTTAGATCATTTGTGGGCCATTTTTGGGGTTTTTTTGGGGGCTATTTTTTGGTCATTTTTAGGCTATTTTTGGATCATTCTTGGGTCATCTTTGGGTGTGTTTTTGGATGAATTTTTGGGCATGTTTTGGCAATTTTTAAGCTATTTTGGGGTCACTTTTTGGTCCATTTATGGAGTCATTTTTGGAGTCATTTCTGGGCCATTTTCGGGGCCATTTAGGGCCCATATTTGGGTCAATTTCTGATTCATTTTTTGAGTCTATTTTGGGCTTATTTTTGGGTCATTTTTGGGCCATTTTTGGGCTATTTCTTGGTCTTTTTTGCGCCACTATCGGGGCCATTTTGTGGCCATTTCAGGGCCATTTTTGGGTCATTTACGGGGGAATTTTTGAGGTCATTTTTGGGTCATTTTTGTGGCCTTTTGGGGGCTTTTTTGGTCATTTCTGGGTCATTTTTGGGTCATCTTTGGGGCTATTTTTGAGTAATTTTTGGGTCGTTTTTGGGGCCTTTTATGGGCTATTTTTGAGTCATCTTTAGGGCCATTTCTGTGCCTTTTTGGGTCATTTTTTGGGCCATTTCTCCATCATTTTTGGGTACATTGTTGGTGGACATCCTGGGGCACTGCGGCGGCCATTTTGGTATTCGGGACCAATTGCGCATTGCGCCGAAGTACATTCCGGGGTACTGCGGCGGCCATTTGGTAGTTCAGGATAACTGACATGCGCGGAGTACATCCGGTACTGCGGCGGCGCATTTTGGTAATTCAGGCCTTACTGAGCATGCGCGGAGTACATCCGGGTACTGCGGCGGCCATTTGGTAGTTCGAGTCTATTTTGGGCTTAATTTTGGGTCATTTTTGGGTCTTTTTTGGGCAATTTCAGGGGCTATTTTGGAGCCATTTTTGAGCCATTTTTGGATCATTGTTTTGGGCCATTTTTAGGTCAATTTTGGGGCCATTTTTGAGCCATTTCTGGGTCATTTTTTGGGGCTGTTTTAAAGGCTATTTTTGCTGCAATTTCTGGGTCATTTATTGGGGATGTTTTGCATCATTTTACAGCCAATTTTGGGTCATTTTTGGGCCATTCTTGGGGCCCTTTTAGGGCCTTTTTTGGGTCATTTTTGAGCCGTTTTTGGGTCTAGTTTTAGGACTATTTCTGGGTGATTTTCGGAGAGCTTTTGGCCCGTATTTGGGTCAATTTTTGAGTCATTTTTGGGCGATTTATGGGCCATTTTGGGGTGATTTTTGGGTCATTTTTTGGGCTATTTTGGGCCTATTTTTCAGTGATTTATAGGCGGAATTTTGGGTTATTTTACGGCCCATTTTGGCTCATTTTGGAGGCCATTTTTTAGGGCCATTTTGGGGCTATTTTTGGGTCAATTTTGGGCCAATTTTTGGGTTATTTTTGGACCATTTTGGGGGCCTTTTAGGGGCTATTTTTTAGGGCCTTTTAGGGTCTAATTTTTGGGCAATTTTTTGGCCATTTTGGGTCATTTTTAGGTCATTTCTTGGGGCTATTTCGAGCCTTGTTTGGGGTCATTTATAGGGGAAATTTTAGATCAGTTTATGGCCAATTTTGAGTCATTTTTAGGGCCATTCTTGGGGCCATTTTTGGGGCCATTTATGGTGCTATTTTGGGATCATTTTGGGTCATTTTTGTGTTTATCTTTCCGTCATTTTTGAGCCATTTTTGGGTAATTTTAGGGCCATTTTTGTGTCATTTAGGGCACTATTTTTGGGCAATTTTTGGGTGATTTTTAGGGCTATTTTTGGGTAATTTTTGAGCCATTTTTGGGGCTATTCTGGGCCTATTTTTGGGTCATTTTTAAGGCCATTTTTAGGGCCATTTTCAGAGCCACTTTGGGCCCACTTTTGAGTCATTTTTTGGTCATTTTTAGGGCCAGTTTTGGGTCAATTTGGGGCAATTTTTGGGTCATTTTTGAGGCCATTTTGGGGCTATTTTTGGGCCATTTTGGGTCATATATGAGGCTATTTTTGGTCGTTGTTTTGGGCCATTTTTGGTCAATTTTGAGGCCATTTTAGAGTCATTTTTGGGGTGAATTTTTGGTCATTTTATGGCCAGTTTTGTAACCATTTTACGGCCATTTTTGGGTCATTTTTTGATAAATGTTAAGGTCTATTTTGGGGTCATTTTTGGGCCAATTTTTGGGTTAATTTTGGACCATTTCTGGGGCCATTTTTTTGTCAAATTTGCGGCCATTTTTGCGGCCATTTTTGGGTCACTTTTGGGCCAATTTTTGGGTCATTTTTGGACCACTTATGGGGCCATTTTTTTGTCATTTTTTGACTATTTTGGGGCCACTTTGGGGTTCATTTTTGGGGCCACCTTCGGAGCCATTTTGGGCCCATTCTTGGGTCTTTTTTTGGTCATTTTCGGGGCCATTTCTGATTCATTTTCGGGCCATTTCTTGGCCATTTTGGGGTCACCCCATATTCGGGGCATATCGTTGCATTTTTTGGGTATTTATGGGCCGCTTCTTGAGACCCCCCCCCCCCCCCCCCCCCCCCCTTTTTTTGGATATTTTTTTGTCATTTTGTGGCTGTTTTTTTGGTCATTTTTAGGGCTATTTTTGGGTCATTTTTGGGCCATTTCTGGTCATTTTTGGGCTAGTTTTTTAAGCTTTTTTGTGTCATTTTTCAGGTTATTTTTGGAGGTATCTTTGTTATTTTTGGGCATTTTTTGTCCAATTTTTACGTCATTTTTGGGTCATTTTATGGAGGATTTTTTGGTCATTTTTGTCGTTCATGGGGCCTTTTAGGGGCTATTTTTTGGGCTATTTTGGAGTCATTTTCATGTTATTTTTGCGTCATTTTTTGGTCCATTTTTTGGTCATTTTTTAGGCCATTTTTGGAGACATTTGGGGCCATTTCTGGGCCATTTTTGGGCCATTTTTCTGTCATTGTTTTTGATCATTTTTAGATCATTTGTGGGCCATTTTTGGGTTTTTTTTGGGGGCTATTTTTTGGTCATTTTTAGGCTATTTTTGGATCATTCTTGGGTCATCTTTGGGTGTGTTTTTGGATGAATTTTTGGGCATGTTTTGGCAATTTTAAAGCTATTTTTGGGTCACTTTTGGGTCCATTTATGGAGTCATTTTTGGAGTCATTTCTGGGCCATTTTCGGGGCCATTTAGGGCCCATATTTGGGTCAATTTCTGATTCATTTTTTGAGTCTATTTTGGGCTTATTTTTGGGTCATTTTTGGGCCATTTTTGGGCTATTTCTTGGTCTTTTTGGCGCCACTATCGGGGCCATTTTTGTGGCCATTTCAGGGCCATTTTTGGGTCATTTACGGGGGAATTTTTGAGGTCATTTTTGGGTCATTTTTGTGGCCTTTTTGGGGCTTTTTTGGGTCATTTCTGGGTCATTTTTGGGTCATCTTTGGGGCTATTTTTGAGTAATTTTGGGTCGTTTTTGGGGCCTTTTATGGGCTATTTTTGAGTCATCTTTAGGGCCATTTCTGTGCCTTTTTGGGTCATTTTTGGGGCCATTTCTCCATCATTTTTGGGGACATTTGTGTGTACATACGGGCACTGCGGCGGCCATTTTGGTAGTTCGGGACCAATTGCACATGCGCCGAGTACATCCGGGTACTGCGGCGGCCATTCTGGTAGTTCAGGGATTACTGAGCATGCGCGGAGTACATCCGGGTACTGCGGCGGCCATTTGGTAATTCAGGGCCTACTGAGCATGCGCGGAGTACATCCGGGTCCTGCGGCGGCCATTTTGGTAGTTCGAGTCTATTTTGGGCTTAATTTTGGGTCATTTTTGGGTCTTTTTTGGGCAATTTCAGGGGCTATTTTGGAGCCATTTTGAGCCATTTTTGGATCATTGTTTTGGGCCATTTTTAGGTCAATTTTGGGGCCATTTTTGAGCCATTTCTGGGTCATTTTTTGGGGCTGTTTTAAAGGCTATTTTTGGTGCAATTTCTGGGTCATTTATTGGGGATGTTTTGCATCATTTTACAGCCAATTTTGGGTCATTTTGGGTCCATTTTTGGGCCATTCTGGGGCCCTTTAGGCGCTTTTTTGGGTCATTTTTTTTTTTGAAAAAAGCCGTTTGTGGGTCTAGTTTTAGGACTATTTCTGGGTGATTTTCGGAGAGCTTTTGGGCCCGTATTTGGGTCAATTTTTGAGTCATTTTTTGGGCGATTTATGGGCCATTTTGGGGTGATTTTTGGGTCATTTTTTGGGCTATTTTGGGCCTATTTTTCAGTGATTTATAGGCGGAATTTTGGGTTATTTTACGGCCCATTTTGGCTCATTTTGGAGGCCATTTTTTGGGCCATTTTGGGGCTATTTTTGGGTCAATTTTGGGCCTATTTTTGGGTTATTTTTGGACCATTTTGGGGGCCTTTTAGGGGCTATTTTTAGGGCCTTTTAGGGTCTATTTTTTGGGCAATTTTTGGACCATTTTGGGTCATTTTTAGGTCATTTCTTGGGGCTATTTCGAGCCTTGTTTGGGGTCATTTATAGGGGAAATTTTAGATCATTTTATGGCCAATTTTGAGTCATTTTTAGGGCCATTCTTGGGGCCATTTTTGGGGCCATTTATGGTGCTAATTTGGGATCATTTTGGGTCATTTTTGTGTTTATCTTTCCGTCATTTTTGAGCCATTTTTGGGTAATTTTAGGGCCATTTTTGTGTCATTTAGGGCACTATTTTTGGGCCATTTTGGGGTGATTTTTAGGGCTATTTTTGGGTAATTTTTGAGCCATTTTTGGGGCTATTCTGGGCCTATTTTTTGGGTCATTTTTAAGGCCATTTTTAGGGCCATTTTCAGAGCCATTTTGGGCCCACTTTTGAGTCATTTTTTGGTCATTTTTAGGGCCAGTTTTTGGTCAATTTGGGGCCATTTTTGGGTCATTTTTGAGGCCATTTTGGGGCTATTTTTTGGCCATTTTGGGTCATATATGAGGCTATTTTTGGTCGTTGTTTTGGGCCATTTTTGGTCAATTTTGAGGCCATTTTAGAGTCATTTTTGGGGTGAATTTTTTGTCATTTTATGGCCAGTTTTGTAACCATTTTACGGCCATTTTTGGGTCATTTTTGGATAAATGTTTAGGTCTATTTTGGGGTCATTTTTGGGCCAATTTTTGGGTTATTTTTGGACCATTTCTGGGGCCATTTTTTTGTCAATTTTGCGGCCATTTTTGCGGCCATTTTTTGGTCACTTTTGGGCCAATTTTTGGGTCATTTTTGGACCACTTATGGGGCCATTTTTTTGTCAATTTTGGACTATTTTGGGGCCACTTTGGGGTTAATTTTTGGGGCCACCTTCGGAGCCATTTTTGGCCCATTCTTGGGTCTTTTTTTGGTCATTTTCGGGGCCATTTCTGATTCATTTTCGGGGCCATTTCTTGGCCAATTTTGGGGCCATATTCGGGGGCATATCGTTGCCATTTTTTGGGTCATTTATGGGCCCTTCTTGAGTCTTTTTTGGGATATTTTTTTGGTCATATTGGCTGTTTTTTTGGTCTTTTAGGGTCTATTTTTGGGTCATTTTTGGCCCATTTCTGGGTCATTTTTGGGGCTATTTTTAAGCTTTTTTGTGTCATTTTCAGGTTATTTTTGGAGGTATTTTGGGTCTATTTTTGGGCCATTTTTTGTCCAATTTTTACGTCATTTTTGGGTCATTTATGGAGGGATTTTATGGTCATTTTTTGGTCGTTCATGGGGCCTTTTAGGGGCTATTTTTTGGGCTATTTTTGAGTCATTTTCATGTTATTTTGCGTCATTTTTTGGTCCATTTTTTGGTCATTTTTTAGGCCATTTTTGGAGACATTTGGGGCCATTTCTGGGCCATTTTTGGGCCATTTTTCTGTCATTGTTTTGGATCATTTTTAGATCATTTGTGGGCCATTTTTGGGGTTTTTTTGGGGGCTATTTTTTGGTCATTTTTAGGCTATTTTTGGATCATTCTTGGGTCATCTTTGGGTGTGTTTTTGGATGAATTTTTGGGCATGTTTTGGCAATTTTTAAGCTATTTTGGGGTCACTTTTGGGTCCATTTATGGAGTATTTTTTGGAGTCATTTCTGGGCCATTTTCGGGGCCATTTAGGGCCCATATTTGGGTCAATTTCTGATTCATTTTTTGAGTCTATTTTGGGCTTATTTTTGGGTCATTTTTGGGCCATTTTTGGGCTATTTCTTGGTCTTTTTTGCGCCACTATCGGGGCCATTTTTGTGGCCATTTCAGGGCCATTTTTTGGTCATTTACGGGGGAATTTTTGAGGTCATTTTTGGGTCATTTTTGTGGCCTTTTGGGGGCTTTTTGGGTCATTTCTGGGTCATTTTTGGGTCATCTTTGGGGCTATTTTTGAGTAATTTTTGGGTCGTTTTTGGGGCCTTTTATGGGCTATTTTTGAGTCATCTTTAGGGCCATTTCTGTGCCTTTTTGGTTCATTTTTGGGGCCATTTATCCATCATTTTTGGGGACATTTGTGTGTAACATTCCGGGCCACTGCGGCGGCCATTTTGGTTAGTATCGGGACCTAATTTGCGCATGCGGCCGAGTACATCCGGGCACTGCGGCGGCATTTTGTAGTTTGCGGGACAAATTGCGCATGCGCGGAGTAATCGGGCACTGCGGCGGCCATTTTGGTAATTCGGGACCAAGTGCGCATGCGCCGAGTACATCCGGGCACTTCGGCGGCCATTTTGGTAGTTCGGGACCAAGTGCGCATGCGCCGAGTACATCCGGGTTACTGCGGCGGCCATTTTGGTAGTTCAGGGCTTACTGAGCATGCGCGGAGTACATCCGGGCACTGCGGCGGCCATTTTGGTAGTTCGGGACAAATTGCGCATGCGCCGAGTACATCTGGGCACTGCGGCGGCCATTTTGGTAGTTCGGGACCAAGTGCGCATGCGCCGAGTACATCCGGGTACTGCGGCCGGCATTTTGGTAGTTCGGGACCAAGTGCGCATGCGCCGAGTACATCCGGGTACTGCGGCGGCCATTTTGGTAGTTCGGGACCAAGTGCGCATGCGCCGAGTACATCCGGGTCCTGCGGCGGCCATTTTTGTAGTTCGGGACAAAGTGCGCATGCGCGCGGTACATCCGGGTACTGCGGCGGCCATTTTGGAAGTTCGGGACCAATTGCGCATGCGCCGAGTACATCCGGGCACTGCGGCGGCCATTTTGGTAGTTCAATACCAATTGCGCATGCGCGGAGTCCATCCGGGTACTGCGGCGGCCATTTTGGTATTTCAGGGCCCACTGAGCATGCGCGGAGTACATCCGGGTCCTGCGGCGGCCATTTTGGTAGTTTGGGATCCAGTGCGCATGCGCGGAGTACATCCCGGCACTGCGGGGGCCATTTTGGTAGTTCCGGGCATTGCGGCATTGGCGGGAGTAATCCCGGCTGGCGGGGCCATTTGGAGTCCAGAGCGTGTACGCTGTGGGAGTAAATCCGGGCATTGCGGCGGCTATTTTTGGTAGTTTGGAGAGGCAAGTGCGCATGCGTCGAGTATCCGGCGCACTGCGGCGGCATTTTGGTAGTTCGGGACAATTGGCATGCGGCAGTCCATCGGGCACTGCGGCGGCATTTTGGTAGTTCGGGATCCAGTGCGCATGCGCGGAGTACATCCGGGCACTTCGGCGGCCATTTTTGGTGGTTCGGGACCAATTGCGCATGCGCCGAGTACATCCGGGTACTGCGGCGGCCATTTTGGTAGTTCGGGACCAAGTGCGCATGCGCCGAGTACATCCGGGCACTGCGGCGGCCATTTTGGTGTTTCGGGACAAATTGCGCATGCGCCGAGTACATCCGGGTTCTGCGACGGCCATTTTGGTAGTTCGGGACCAATTGCGCATGCGCCGAGTACATCCGGGCACGGCGGCGGCCATTTTTGTAATTCGAGACCAAGTGCGCATGCGCGTCATAATCGGGCATGCGGGCGGCCATGATTGGAGTCGGAGGCGTAGTACGCATGTTGCGGAGTACATCCGGCACTGGGCCATTGTTGTAGTTGGGACGAAGTGCGGATGCGGCGGTACATCGGGTGCTGCGGCGGCCATTTTGGTAGTTCGAGTCTATTTTGGGCTTAATTTTGGGTCATTTTTTGGTCTTTTTTGGGCAATTTCAGGGGCTATTTTTGAGCCATTTTTGAGCCATTTTTGGATCATTGTTTTGGGCCATTTTTAGGTCAATTTTGGGGCCATTTTTGAGCCATTTCTGGGTCTTTTTTTGGGGCTTTTTTAAAGGCTATTTTTGGTGCAATTTCTGGGTCATTTATTGGGGATGTTTTGCATCATTTTACAGCCAATTTTGGGTCATTTTTGGGCCATTTTGGGGCCCTTTTAGGGCCTTTTTTGGGTCATTTTTGAGCCGTTTTTGGGTCTAGTTTTAGGACTATTTCTGGGTGATTTTCGGAGAGCTTTTGGGCCCGTATTTGGGTCAATTTTTGAGTCATTTTTGGGCGATTTATGGGCCATTTGGGGTGATTTTTGGGTCATTTTTTGGGCTATTTTGGGCCTATTTTTCAGTGATTTATAGGCGGAATTTTGGGTTATTTTACGGCCCATTTTGGCTCATTTTGGAGGCCATTTTTAGGGCCATTTTGGGGCTATTTTTGGGTCAATTTTTGGGCAATTTTTGGGTTATTTTTGGACCATTTTGGGGCTTTTAGGGCTTTTTTTTGGGCCTTTTTGGGTCCATATTTTGGGCAATTTTTGGGCCATTTTGGGTCATTTTTAGGTCATTTCTTGGGGCTATTTCGAGCCTTGTTTGGGGTCATTTATAGGGGAAATTTTAGATCATTTTATGGCCAATTTTGAGTCATTTTTAGGGCCATTCTTGGGGCCATTTTTGGGGCCATTTATGGTGCTATTTTGGGATCATATTGGGTCATTTTTGTGTTTATCTTTCCGTCATTTTTGAGCCATTTTTGGGTAATTTTAGGGCCATTTTTGTGTCATTTAGGGCACTATTTTTGGGCCATTTTGGGGTGATTTTTAGGCCTATTTTTGGGTAATTTTTGAGCCATTTTTGGGGCTATTCTGGGCCTATTTTTGGGTCATTTTTAAGGGCATTTTTAGGGCCATTTTCAGAGCCATTTTGGGCCCACTTTTGAGTCATTTTTTGGTCATTTTTAGGGCGAGTTTTGGGTCAATTTGGGGCCATTTTTGGGTCATTTTTGAGGCCATTTTGGGGCTATTTTTGGGCCATTTTGGGTCATATATGAGGCTATTTTTGGTCGTTGTTTTGGGCCATTTTTGGTCAATTTTGAGGCCATTTTAGAGTCATTTTTTGGGTGAATTTTTGGTCATTTTATGGCCAGTTTTGTAACCATTTTACGGCCATTTTTGGGTCATTTTTTGATAAATGTTAAGGTCTATTTTGGGGTCATTTTTGGGCCAATTTTTGGGTTATTTTTGGACCATTTCTGGGGCCATTTTTTTGTCAATTTTGCGGCCATTTTTGAGGCCATTTTTGGGTCACTTTTGGGCCAATTTTTTGGTCATTTTTGGACCACTTATGGGGCCATTTTTTTGTCAATTTTGGACTATTTTGGGGCCACTTTGGGGTTCATTTTTGGGGCCACCTTCGGAGCCATTTTGGGCCCATTCTTGGGTCTTTTTTTGGTCATTTTCGGGGCCATTTCTTGGCCAATTTTGGGGCCATATTCGGGGGCATATCGTTGCCATTTTTTGGGTCATTTATGGGCCCTTCTTGAGTCTTTTTTGGGATATTTTTTTTGGTCATTTTTGGGCTGTTTTTTGTTCATTTTTAGGGCTATTTTTGGGTCATTTTTGGGCCATTTCTGGGTCATTTTTGGGGCTATTTTTAAGCTTTTTTGTGGCATTTTCAGGTTATTTTTGGAGGTATTTTGGGTCTATTTTTGGGCCATTTTTTGTCCAATTTTTACGTCATTTTTGGGTCATTTATGGAGGGATTTTTTGGTCATTTTTTGGTCGTTCATGGGGCCTTTTAGGGGCTATTTTTTGGGCTATTTTTGAGTCATTTTCATGTTATTTTTGCGTCTTTTTTTGGTCCATTTTTTGGTCATTTTTTAGGCCATTTTTGGAGACATTTGGGGCCATTTCTGGGCCATTTTTGGGCCATTTTTCTGTCATTGTTTTGGATCATTTTTCGATCATTTGTGGGCCATTTTTGGGGTTTTTTTGGGGGCTATTTTTTGGTCATTTTTAGGCTATTTTTGGATCATTCTTGGGTCATCTTTTGGTGTGTTTTTGGATGAATTTTTGGGCATGTTTTGGCAATTTTTAAGCTATTTTGGGGTCACTTTTGGGTCCATTTATGGAGTCATTTTTGGAGTCATTTCTGGGCCATTTTCGGGGCCATTTAGGGCCCATATTTGGGTCAATTTCTGATTCATTTTTTGAGTCTATTTTGGGCTTATTTTTTGGTCATTTTTGGGCCATTTTTGGGCTATTTCTTTGTCTTTTTTGCGCCACTATGGGGCCATTTTTGTGGCCATTTCAGGGCCTTTTTTGGGTCATTTACGGGGGAATTTTTGAGGTCTTTTTTGGGTGATTTTTGTGGCCTTTTGGGGGCTTTTTTGGGTCATTTCTGGGTCATTTTTGGGTCATCTTTGGGGCTATTTTTGAGTAATTTTTGGGTCGTGTTTGGGGCCTTTTATGGGCTATTTTTGAGTCATCTTTAGGGCCATTTCTGTGGCTTTTTGGGTCATTTTTGGGGCCATTTCTCCATCATTTTTGGGACATTTGTTGTGTATACGGGCGTCTGCGGCGGCATTTTTGGTAGTTGGACAATTGCGCTTGGCGAGTAATCGGGCACTGCGGCGGCCATTTTTGGTAGTTGGGACAATTGGGGCATGCGCCGAGTTATC
>JAVTVJ010006948.1:0-12117 GCA_034509425.1 Eopsaltria australis
GCTTTTCCACGTGAAAGAAAACTCAGTCCCCCAGATCCATGATGCCAGTTTTAGGAGGCATTTAGCCCTACAATTGCAGCCAGAGTTCTAGTTGATGGCAGCTTGGGTCTGGGAAGGATCTTGATCCGGGCGGCATTTCAGGTGGCGTCCTGGAGCACAGTGCCTTTGGGCCGGGACACAAAAAGTGTCCGTTTTCTATGAGAAAGAGAACTCTGCCCCCCAGTTTCTTGATGTCGGTTTGGAGGAGGGTTTTCATCCTGCAAGGGCAGTCAGGGCTCTTTTTTGTGGCAGCTTGGGTCTGCGAGGACTCTTGATTGATACGGAATTTCAGGAGACATCCGGGAGCACAGTGCCTTTGGGCCGAGACACAAAAAGTGTCCCTTTTCTCTGAGAAAGAGAACTCTGCCCCCCAGTTTCTTGATGTCAGTTTGGAGGAGGGTTTTGGCCCTGCAAGGGCAGCCAGGGTCCTTCTCGGTGGCAGCTTGGGTCTGTGTTGGGTCTTGATCCATGTGGAATTTGATGAGGCGGCAGTCGACTCTCAGACATGGGGCCTACGATACAAACAATGACACTTTTACACGTGAAAGATAACTTAGGCCCCCAAATTCATGATGTCGGTTTGGTGGAGGGTTTTAAGCCGGGCTACAAATGCAACCAGAGTCCTGGTTGATAGGGCTGCTTGGGTGCTGGGAAGGATCTTGAATCGTGGCGTCATTTCAGGCTTGGGTGCTGAGAGGAATCCATGGCTCGCGTGCGGAAAATTTCAGCTAGGGCGGCGGCTGTCGACTCCAGGACATGGGGCCTACGATACAAATGATGGCACTTCTCCACGTGAAAGAAAGCTCAGTCTCCCAGATCCACGATGCCAGTTTTTAGGAGGCATTTAGCCCTACAATTGCAGCCAGAGTTCTAGTTGATGGCAGCTTGGGCCTGGGAAGGATCTTGATCCGTGCGGTATTTCAGCTAGCGTCCGGGAGCACAGTGCCTTCGGGCTGGGACACAAAAAGTGTCCTTTTCTCTGAGAAAGAGAACTCTGCCCCCCAGTTTCTTGATGTCAGTTTGGAGGAGGGTTTTGGCCCTGCAAGGGCAGCCAGGCTCCTAGTCAGTGGCAGCTTGGGTCTGCGAGGCATCTTGCTCCATGCGGAATTTGAAGAGGCGGCAGTCGACTCCCAGATATGGGGCCTACGATACAAACGACGGCACTTTTCCACGTGAAAGTAAACTTAGGCTTCTAGATTCATGATGTCGGTTTGGTGGAGGGTTTTAGCCCTACAATTGCAGCCAGAGTTCTAGTTGATGGCAGCTTGCGTCAGCAAATAATCTTGATCCATACGTAATTTCAGGTGGCGTCCGTGAGCACAGTGCCTTTGGGCCGGGACACAAAAAGTGTCCCTTTTCTATGAGAAAGAGAACTCTGCCCCCCAGTTTCTTGATGTCGGTTTGGAGGAGGGTTTTCATCCTGCAAGGGCAGTCAGGGCTCTTTTTTGTGGCAGCTGGGGTCTGCGAGGAATCTTGATTGATACGGAATTTCAGGAGACATCCGGGAGCACAGTGCCTTTGGGCCGAGACACAAAAAGTGTCCCTTTTCTCTGAGAAAGAGAACTCTGCCCCCCAGTTTCTTGATGTCAGTTTGGAGGAGGGTTTTGGCCCTGCAAGGGCAGCCAGGGCTCTTTTTGTGGCAGCTTGGGTCTGCGAGGAATCCAGCGCCGTGCAGAATTTCATGAGGCGGCTGTCAACTCCCAGACATGGGGCCTTCGATACAAACAATGGCGCTTTTCCACGTGAAAGAAAACTCAGTCCCCCAGATCCATGATGCCAGTTTTTAGGAGGCATTTAGCCCTACAATTGCAGCCAGAGTTCTAGTTGATGGCAGCTTGGGTCTGGGAAGGATCTTGATCCGTGCGCCATTTCAGGTGGCGTCCGGGGCACAGTGCCTTCGGGCCGGGACACAAAAAGTGTTCCTTTTCTCTGAGAAAGAGAAGTCTGCCCCCCACTTTCTTGATGTCAGTTTGGAGGAGGGTTTTGGCCTTGCAAGGGCAGCCAGGGTCCTAGTCGGTGGCAGCTTGGGTCTGTGAGGGATCTTGCTCCATGCGGAATTTGAAGAGGCGGCAGTCAACTCCCAGACATGAGGCCTACGATACAAACGACGGCACTTTTCCACGTGAAAGAAGAATTAGGCCCCCAGATTCATGATGTCGGTTTGGTGGAGGGTTTTAGCCCTACAAATGCAACCAGAGTCCTCGTAGATAGCAGCTTGGGTCTGGGAAGGATCTTGATCCGTGCGTCATTTCAGCTTGGGTCTGCGAGGAATCCAGCTCCGTGCGGAATTTCAGCTAGCGGCTGTCAACTCCCAGACATGGGGCCTTCGATACAAACAATGGCGCTTTTCCACGTGAAAGAAAACTCAGTCCCCCAGATCCATGATGCCAGTTTTTAGGAGGCATTTAGCCCTACAATTGCAGCCAGAGTTCTAGTTGATGGCAGCTTGGGTCTGGGAAGGATCTTGATCCATGCGGCATTTCAGGTGGCGTCCGGGAGCACAGTGCCTTCGGGCCGGGACACAAAAAGTGTCCCTTTTCTCTGAGAAAGAGAACTCTGCCCCACTTTTCTTGATGTCAGTTTGGAGGAGGGTTTGGCCCTGCAAGGGCAGCCAGGGTCCTTGTCGGTGGCAGCTTGGGTCTGCGAGGAATCTTAATCCATGCGGAATTTGAAGAGGCGGCAGTCAACTCCCAGACATGGGGCCTATGATACAAATGATGGCACTTTTCCACGTGAAAGAAAACTTAGGCCCCCAGATTCATGATGTCGGTTTGGTGGAGGGTTTTAGCCCTACAAATGCAACCAGAGTCCTCGTAGATAGCAGCTTGGGTCTGGGAAGGATCTTGATCCGTGCGTCATTTCAGCTTGGGTCTGTGAGGAATCCAGCTCCGTGCGGAATTTCAGCAAGAGGCTGTCAACTCCCAGACATGGGGCCTTCGATACAAACGATGGCGCTTTTCCACGTGAAAGAAAACTCAGTCCCCCAGATCCATGATGCCAGTTTTTAGGAGGCATTTAGCCCTACAATTGCAGCCAGAGTTCTAGTTGATGGCAGCTTGGGTCTAGGAAAGATCTTGATCCGGGCGGCATTTCAGGTGGCGTGCGGGGCACAGTGCCTTTGGGCCGAGACACAAAAAGTGTCCCATTTCTATGAGAAAGAGAACTCTGCCCCCCAGTTTCTTGATGTCAGTTTGGAGGAGGGTTTTGGCCTTGCAAGGGCAGCCAGGCTCCTAGTCGGTGGCAGCTTGGGTCTGTGAGGGATCTTGCTCCATGCGGAATTTGAAGAGGCGGCAGTCGACTTCCAGACATGGGGCCTTCGATACAAATGACGGCACTCTTCCACGTGAAAGAAGAATTAGGCCCCCAGATTCATGATGTCGGTTTGGTGGAGGGTTTTAGCCCTACAAATGCAACCAGAGTCCTTGTTGATAGCAGCTTGGGTCTGGGAAGGATCTTGATCCGTGCGTCATTTCAGCTTGGGTCTGCGAGGAATCAAGCTCCGTGCGGAATTTCAGCAAGAGGCTGTCAACTCCCGACATTGGGGCTTCGATACAAACAATGGCGCTTTCCACGCTGAAAGAAAACTCAGTCCGCCCAGATCCATGATGCCCAGTTTTTAGAGCATTTAGCCTACAATTGCAGCCAGAGTCAGTTGATGGCCAGCCTTGGTCTGGAAGGATCTCTGATCCGGCGGCATTTCAGTGAGCGTCCGGGAGAACGTGCCTTAGGGCCGCGGACAAAAAAAGTGTCCCTTTTCTCATGAGAAAGAGAAGTCTGCCCCCCAGTTTCTTGATGTCATTTGAGGAGGTTTTGCCCTGCAGGGTCAGCCAGGCTTCCTAGTCGGTGGCAGCTTGGTCTGTGTGAGGATCTTGATCCATGTGGAATTGATGAGGCGGCCAGTCGACTCTCAGACATGGGGCCTACGATACAACAATGACCACTTTTCCACGTGAAAGATAACTTAGGCCCCCAAATTCATGATGTCGGTTTGGTGGAGGGTTTTAGCCCTACAAATGCAACCAGAGTCCTTGTTGATGGCAGCTTGCGTCAGCAAATAATCTTGATCCATACGGAGTTTCAGGTGGCGTCCAGGAGCACAGTGCCTTCGGGCCGGGACACAAAAAGTGTCCCATTTCTCTGAGAAAGAGAACTCTGCCCCCCAGTTTCTTGATGTGAGTTTGGAGGAGGGTTTTGGCCCTGCAAGGGCAGCCAGGCTCCTAGTCGGTGGCAGCTTGGGTCTGCGAGGCATCTTGCTCCATGCGGAATTTGAAGAGGCGGCAGTCGACTCCCAGACATGGGGCCTACGATACAAACGACGGCACTTTTCCACGTGAAAGAAGAATTAGGCCCCCAGATTCATGATGTCGGTTTGGTGGAGGGTTTTAGCCCTACAAATGCAACCAGAGTCCTTGTCGATAGCAGTTTGGGTCTGGGAAGGATCTTGATCCGTGCGTCATTTCAGCTTGGGTCTGCGAGGAATCCAGCTCCGTGCAGAATTTCATGAGGCGGCTGTGAACTCCCAGACATGGGGCCTTCGATACAAACAATGGCGCTTTTCCACGTGAAAGAAAACTCAGTCCCCCAGATCCATGATGCCAGTTTTTAGGAGGCATTTAGCCCTACAATTGCAGCCAGAGTTCTAGTTGATGGCAGCTTGGGTCTGGGAAGGATCTTGATCCGTGCGGTATTTCAGCTAGCGTCCGGGAGCACAGTGCCTTCGGGCCGGGACACAAAAAGTTTTCCTTTCCTCTGAGAAAGAGAACTCTGCCCCCCACTTTCTTGATGTCAGTTTGGAGGAGGGTTTTGGCCCTGCAAGGGCAGCCAGGGTCCTAGTCGGTGGCAGCTTGGGTCTGCGAGGCATCTTACTCCATGCGGAATTTTAAGAGGCGGCAGTCGACTCCCAGATATGGGGCCTACGATACAAACGACGGCACTCTTCCACGTGAAAGAAAAATTAGGCCCCCAGATTCATGATGTCGATTTGGTGGAGGCTTTTAGCCCTACAAATGCAACCAGAGTCCTCGTTGATAGCAGCTTGGGTCTGGGAAGGATCTTGATCCGTGCGTCATTTCAGCTTGGGTCTGCGAGGAATCCAGCTCCGTGCGGAATTTCAGCAAGAGGCTCTCAACTCCCAGACATGGGGCCTTCGATACAAACGATGGCGCTTTTCCACGTGAAAGAAAACTCAGTCCCCCAGATCCATGATGCCAGTTTTTAGGAGGCATTTAGCCCTACAATTGCAGCCAGAGTTCTAATTGATGGCAGCTTGGGTCTGGGAAGGATCTTGATACGGGCGGCATTTCAGCTAGCGTCCGGCCGAGAACAAGTGCCTTAGGGCCGGGAGACAAAACCTGTTCCTTTTCTCTGAGAAAGAGAACTCTGCCCCCCGTTTCTCGATGTCAGTTTGGAGGAGGGTTTTGGCCCTGCAAGGGCAGCCAGGGTCCTTCTCGGTGGCAGCTTGGGTCTGTGAGGGATCTTGATCCATGTGGAATTTGATGAGGCGGCAGTCGACTCTCAGACATGGGGCCTACGATACAAACAATGACACTTTTACACGTGAAAGATAACTTAGGCCCCCAAATTCATGATGTCGGTTTGGTGGAGGGTTTTACCCCTACAAATGCAACCAGAGTCCTGGTTGATGGCAGCTTGCGTCAGCAAATAATCTTGATCCATACGGAATTTCAGGTGGCGTCCGTGAGCACAGTGCCTTTGGGCCGGGACACAAAAAGTGTCCCATTTCTCTGAGAAAGAGAACTCTGCCCCCCAGTTTCTTGATGTCAGTTTGGAGGAGGGTTTTGGCCCTGCAAGGGCAGCCAGGCTCCTAGTCGGTGGCAGCTTGGGTCTGCGAGGCATCTTGCTCCATGCGGAATTTGAAGAGGCGGCAGTCGACTCCCAGACATGGGGCCTACGATACAAACGACGGCACTCTTCCACGTGAAAGATAAATTAGGCCCCCAGATTCATGATGTCGGTTTGGTGGAGGGTTTTAGCCCTACAAATGCAACCAGAGTCCTTGTTGATAGCAGCTTGGGTCTGGGAAGGATCTTGATCCGTGCGTCATTTCAGCTTGGGTCTGCGAGGAATCCAGCTCCGTGCGGAATTTCAGCTACGGCTGTCAACTCCCAGACATGGGGCCTTCGATACAAACAATGGCGCTTTTCCACGTGAAAGAAAACTCAGTCCCCCAGATCCATGATGCCAGTTTTTAGGAGGCATTTAGCCCTACAATTGCAGCCAGAGTTCTAGTTGATGGCAGCTTGGGTCTGGGAAGGATCTTGATCCGGGCGGCATTTCAGGTGGCGTGCGGGGCACAGTGCCTTCGGGCCGGGACACAAAAAGTGTCCCATTTCTCTGAGAAAGAGAACTCTGCCCCCCAGTTTCTTGATGTCAGTTTGGAGGAGGGTTTTGGCCCTGCAAGGGCAGCCAGGGTCCTTGTCGGTGGCAGCTTGGGTCTGTGAGGGATCTTGCTCCATGCGGAATTTGAAGAGGCGGCAGTCGACTTCCAGACATGGGGCCTACGATACAAATGACGGCACTCTTCCACGTGAAAGAAGAATTAGGCCCCCAGATTCATGATGTCGGTTTGGTGGAGGGTTTTAGCCCTACAAATGCAACCAGAGTCCTTGTTGATAGCAGCTTGGGTCTGGGAAGGATCTTGATCCGTGCGTCATTTCAGCTTGGGTCTGCGAGGAATCCAGCTCCGTGCAGAATTTCACCTAGCGGCTGTCAACTCCCAGACATGGGGCCTTCGATACAAACAATGGCGCTTTTCCACGTGAAAGAAAACTCAGTCCCCCAGATCCATGATGCCAGTTTTTAGGAGGCATTTAGCCCTACAATTGCAGCCAGAGTTCTAGTTGATGGCAGCCTTGGTCTGGGAAGGATCTTGATCCGGGCGGCATTTCAGGTGGCGTCCGGGAGAACAGTGCCTTCGGGCTGGGAAAAAACAGTGTCCCTTTTCTCTGAGAAAGAGAACTCTGCCCCCCAGTTTCTTGATGTCAGTTTGGAGGAGGGTTTTGGCCCTGCAAGGGCAGCCAGGCTCCTAGGCGGTGGCAGCTTGGGTCTGTGAGGGGTCTTGCTCCATGTGGAATTTGAAGAGGCGGCAGTCGACTTCCAGACATGGGGCCTACGATACAAACGACGGCACTTTCCCACGTGAAAGAAAACTTAGGCCCCTAGATTCATGATGTCGGTTTGGTGGAGGGTTTTAGCCCTACAATTGCAGCCAGAGTTCTAGTTGATGGCAGCTTGCGTCAGCAAATAATCTTGACCCATACGTAATTTCAGGTGGCATCTGGGAGCACCGTGCATTCGGGCCGGGACACAAAAAGTGTCCCTTTTCTCTGAGAAAGAGAACTCTGGCCGCAGTTTCTTGATGTCCGTTTGGAGGAGGGTTTTGGCCCTGCAAGGGCAGCCAGGGTCCTTCTTGATGGCAGCTTGGGTCTGCGAGGAATCCAGCTCCGTGCGGAATTTCATGAGGCGGCTGTCGACTCCCAGACATGGGGCCTTCAATACAAACGATGGCGCTTTTCCACGTGAAAGAAAACTCAGTCCCCCAGATCCATGATGCCAGTTTTTAGGAGGCATTTAGCCCTACAATTGCAGCCAGAGTTCTAGTTGATGGCAGCTTGGGTCTGGGAAGGATCTTGATAGGGGCGGCATTTCAGGTGGCGTCCGGGGCACAGTGGCTTTGGGCCGGGACACAAAAAGTGTCCCTTTTCTCTGAGAAAGAGAACTCTGCCCCCCAGTTTCTTGATCTCAGTTTGGAGGAGGGTTTTGGCCCTGCAAGGGCAGCCAGGGCTCTTTTTGTGGCAGCTTGGGTCTGTGAGGGATCTTTATCCATGTGGAATTTGATGAGGCGGCAGTCGACTCTCAGACATGGGGCCTACGATACAAACAATGACACTTTTCCACGTGAAAGATAACTTAGGCCCCCAAATTCATGATGTCGGTTTGGTGGAGGGTTTTAGCCCTACAAATGCAACCGGAGTCCTGGTTGATGGCAGCTTGCGTCAGCAAATAATCTTGATCCATACGGAATTTCAGGTGGCGACCAGGAGCACAGTGCCTTCGGGCCGGGACACAAAAAGTGTCCCTTTTCTCTGAGAAAGAGAACTCTGCCCCCCAGTTTCTTGATGTCAGTTTGGAGGAGGGTTTTGGCCCTGCAAGGGCAGCCAGGCTCCTAGTCGGTGGCAGCTTGGGTCTGCGAGGCATCTTGCTCCATGCGGAATTTGAAGAGGCGGCAGTCGACTCCCAGACATGGGCCCTACGATACAAACGACGGCACTCTTCCACGTGAAAGATAAATTAGGCCCCCAGATTCATGATGTCGGTTTGGTGGAGGGTTTTAGCCCTACAAATGCAACCAGAGTCCTTGTGTAGCAAAAGGCCCCCTTTGGTTTGGGGTCCCCCCCCTGGAAGTGGATCTTGATCGTGGTCATTCAGCTTGGGTTGCGAGGAATCCAGCTCCGTGCGAATTTCACCTTAGCGGCTGTAAACTCCGCAGACATGGGGACTCGATACAACACATGGCGCTTTTCAACGTGAAACGAAAACTCAGTCCCCCAATCATGAATTGCAGTTTTTTAGGAGAGGCATTTAGCCCTACAATTGCAGCAGAGTTCTAGTTGAGTGGCAGCCTGGTCTGGGAAGCGACTTGATGGCCGGGCGGCATTTCAGGTGGGTCGGCAGAAAGTGCCTTCGGGCTGGACAAAAATCAGTGTCCTTTCTCCTGAGAAAGAGACTCTGCCCCAGTTATCTTGATGTCATTTGGAGGAGGGTTTTGGCCTTGCAAGGGCAGCCAGGGTCCTAGTCGGTGGCAGCTTGGGTCTGTGAGGGGTCTTGCTCCATGCGGAATTTGAAGAGGCGGCAGTCGACTTCCAGACATGGGGCCTACGATACAAACGACGGCACTTTCCCACGTGAAAGAAAACTTAGGCCCCTAGATTCATGATGTCGGTTTGGTGGAGGGTTTTAGCCCTACAATTGCAGCCAGAGTTCTAGTTGATGGCAGCTTGCGTCAGCAAATAATCTTGACCCATACGTAATTTCAGGTGGCATCTGGGAGCACCGTGCATTCGGGCCAGGACACAAAAAGTGTCCCTTTTCTCTGAGAAAGAGAACTCTGGCCGCAGTTTCTTGATGTCAGTTTTGGAGAGGTGTTTTGGCCTGCAGGGCAGCCAGGGTCGATCTTGGTGGCAGCTTGGGTCGCGAGGAATCAGCAGCTCCGTGCGGAAGTTTCATGAGGGGCTGTAGATCCCAGACATGGGGCCTACGATACAAATGATGCCACTTATACACGTGAAAGAAAACTCAGTCTCTAAGATCCACGATGCCAGTTTTTAGGAGGCCTTTAGCCCTACAATTGCAGCCAGAGTTCTAGCTGATGGCAGCTTGGGTCTGGGAAGGATCTTGATCCATGCGGCATTTCAGGTGGTGTCCGGGAGCAGAGTGCCTTAGGGCCGGGACACAAAAAGTGTCCCTTTTCTCTGAGAAAGATAGCTCTGCCCCCCAGTTTCTTGATGTCAGTTTGGAGGAGGGTTTTGGGCCTGCAAGGGCAGCCAGGGTCCTAGTCGGTGGCAGCTTGGGTCTGTGAGGGATCTTGATCCATGCGGAATTTGAAGAGGCGGCAGTCGACTCCCAGACAGGGGGCCTACGATACAAATGATGGCACTTATCCACGTGAAAGAAAACTTAGGCCCCCAGATTCATGATGTCGGTTTGGTGGAGGGTTTTAGCCCTACAAATGCAACCAGAGTCCTGGTTGATTGCAGCTTGCGTCAGCAAATAATCTTGATCCATACGGAATTTCAGGTGGCGTCCGGGAGCAGAGTGCCTTAGGGCCGGGACACAAAAAGTGTCCCTTTTCTCTGAGAAAGAGAACTCTGCCCCCAGTTTTCTTGATGTCAGTTTGGAGGAGGGTTTTGGCCCTGCAAGGGCAGCCAGGCTCCTAGTCGGTGGCAGCTTGGGTCTGTGAGGGATCTTGCTCCATGCGGAATTTGAAGAGGTGGCAGTCGACTCCCAGACATGGGGCCTACGATACAAACGACGGCACTCTTCCACGTGAAAGATAAATTAGGCCCCCAGATTCATGATGTCGGTTTGGTGGAGGGTTTTAGCCCTACAAATGCAACCAGAGTCCTTGTTGATAGCAGCTTGGGTCTGGGAAGGATCTTGATCCGTGCGTCATTTCAGCTTGGGTCTGCGAGGAATCCAGCTCCGTGCGGATTTTCATGAGGCGGCTGTCGACTCCCAGACATGGGGCCTTCGATACAAACAATGGCGCTTTTCCACGTGAAAGAAAACTCAGTCCCCCAGATCCATGATGCCAGTTTTTAGGAGGCATTTAGCCCTACAATTGCAGCCAGAGTTCGAGTTGATGGCAGCTTGGGTCTGGGAAAGATCTTGATCCGGGCGGCATTTCAGCTAGCGTCCGGGGCACAGTGCCTTCGGGCCGGGACACAAAAAGTGTCCCATTTCTATGAGAAAGAGAACTCTGCCCCCCAGTTTCTTGATGTCAGTTTGGAGGAGGGTTTTGGCCTTGCAAGGGCAGCCAGGGTCCTAGTCGGTGGCAGCTTGGGTCTGTGAGGGATCTTGCTCCATGCGGAATTTGAAGAGGCGGCAGTCGACTCCCAGATATGGGGCCTACGATACAAACGACGGCACTCTTCCACATGAAAGAAGAATTAGGCCCCCAGATTCATGATGTCGGTTTGGTGGAGGGTTTTAGCCCTACAAATGCAACCAGAGTCCTTGTTGATAGCAGCTTGGGTCTGGGAAGGATCTTGATCCGTGCGTCATTTCAGCTTGGGTCTGCGAGGAATCCAGCTCCGTGCGGAATTTCCGCAAGAGGTTGTCAACTCCCAGACATGGGGCCTTCGATACAAACAATGGCGCTTTTCCACGTGAAAGAAAACTCAGTCCCCCAGATCCATGATGCCAGTTTTTAGGAGGCATTTAGCCCTACAATTGCAGCCAGAGTTCTAGTTGATGGCAGCTTGGGTCTGGGAAGGATCTTGATCCGTTCGGCATTTTAGGTGGCGTCCGGGAGCACAGTGCCTTAGGGCCGGGACACAAAAAGTGTCCCTTTTCTCTGGAAAGAGAACTCTGCCCCCCAGTTTCTTGATGTCAGTTTGGAGGAGGGTTTTGGCCTTGCAAGGGCAGCCAGGGTCCTTCTCGGTGGCAGCTTGGGTCTGTGAGGGATCTTGATCCAGGTGGACTTTGATGAGGCGGCAGTCGACTCTCAGACATGGGCCCTACAATACAAAATGACATCTTTTCACGTGAAAGATAAATTGCCCTCATTCATGATGTCGGTTGGTGGAGGGTTTTAGCTAACAAGCACAGAGTCCTGGTGATGGCAGCTTGCGTCAGCAATAATCTGATCCATAACGGAATTCCAGGTGCCATCTGGAGCACAGTGCTTTGGGTCGGGACACAAAATGTCCTATTGTCTGAGAAAAGAGAACTCTGCCTCCCCTTCTTGATGTCAGTTTGGAGGAGGTTTTGGCCTGCAAGGGCAGCCAGGCTCCTAGTCGGTGGCAGCTTGGGTCTGTGAGGGATCTTGCTCCATGCGGAATTTGAAGAGGCGGCAGTCGACTCCCAGACATGGCGCCTACGATACAAACGACGGCACTCTTCCACGTGAAAGATAAATTAGGCCCCCAGATTCATGATGTCGGTTTGGTGGAGGGTTTTAGCCCTACAAATGCAGCCAGAGTCCTTGTTGATAGCAGCTTGGGTCTGGGAAGGATCTTGATCCGTGCGTCATTTCAGCTTGGGTCTGCGAGGAATCCAGCTCCGTGCGGAATTTCAGCTAGCGGCTGTCAACTCCCAGACATGGGGCCTTCGATACAAACACTGGCGCTTTTCCACGTGAAAGAAAACTCAGTCCCCCAGATCCATGATGCCAGTTTTTAGGAGGCATTTAGCCCTACAATTGCAGCCAGAGTTCTAGTTGATGGCAGCTTGGGTCTGGGAAGGATCTTGATCCGGGCGGTATTTCAGCTAGCGTCCGGGAGCACAGTGCCTTCGTTCTGGGACACAAAAAAGTGTCCTTTTCTCTGAGAAAGAGAA
>JAVTVJ010006953.1:0-10801 GCA_034509425.1 Eopsaltria australis
CTGAAGATATTCAAGTTTCAGTAAGCTCTTTTGAGAGTTACTTTGTGTAGAATTTGAGTTTGCTTTCAAATTTCAACCAAATTTCTAAAAAAATTTTTCATTCAGATTTGCATAAGAACAACAACTAGTGTTAATGATTTTGGGGCTAGTAGGAAATTAAGAGCTATTTTGTTTTGTCAACAGCCTTTAATATGATTAAACATTACATTTGGAATCACAGCTCCATGGGCACAGGCCCAATCTTTATCTTGGGGCAAAACTTACCAGGCCAGATTCTCAACTTTGACAAGTTGTCCTTATGAAGAGCTTTTGGATACTTTTTGGACTAGAGTTACATGCAAATTTTAGGACCAAATTTGAATCACGGTTACCAACTGTACAGATAAGAGGTACAAAAAGAACAGTTTAAATCATATCATCTCAATTTGTATCAGTCTCTGTTTTCTGGCTGTCTATGGAGCAGACGTCTTCTTAACTCTGGAGCAGTGAATTCAAGGCTCTCTGCCAGCAGCTTTGGATTTGGTGAGGGTAGTCAGGACTTGGAATGACTCTTTTTACTTAGCTCGTAAGATTACTGTCCCTTCATTCAACATAGAATCAGCTTCTAGGCCTTGAAATAGTTAGCTAGTTCTTTCCTTCCTTCTAGATGACTTTGCTCAGTTCTAGATCTTTCATTGATATAAATCAGTTCAGCTTTTTGTGATGAGTGAGCATTTGAATGGTTATCACTTTTCTCATGGTTACCTGGTTTCGTGGTTGTTACGCATAACCTTGTCTTTTGTTTGCCATCTCGCATGAAGCTGCCTCTCATCCTGCATACAGCTCCCAGCTGGCACATCTTCAAAGGTCTGCTCCTGCGGCTTCTTCATGGTCTGCAAACAGTCAGACTTAAATACATTATCAGTTAGTGCTGGGAACAGACATACTAGGATTGACAGCAAACGTTTTCAGATTAACATTATCCAGTTTCAGTAGCATGGCATAGGGTCCATGTCTTCTATGTTCACAGAAGAAACTTACAGTGGGTTGCATGCAACTGTTGGATGTATCAATTCTTTGCTGCTGGTTGGATGCAGCAATTTTCAGTTGCTGACTGCCCTAGTTCTCCAGTTTCAGGATTATTTTACATAATAGTAAAGAGTCCTTGGTCTTTTTTACTCACAAGGATACAGGAGAAGGTCTTTTAAAAATTTAACTCAGTAAAACATTCTAAGATATTTGTTAACACAGGACTCTGCTTACTTATAGCATGGTTTAAGGGAGCCTAAAAACGGCTTCTTGTTCTTTGGGCTCGGTGTTTCCCTTTTGAGTGCTTACCAGAGCAGACAAAGAGCGCTCGCTGCCCTCGCACGGCCGGGACGGGCGCGGCATGCGGGCACCCCCGCCCAGGGGCACCCCCGGCTCGCCCGCGCTCGGCCCGTGCTGCTGCTCACAGCGGCTCTCGGGTGTCCTTAAAACAAGCTCGTTACTGTGGAAAGTGCGATAGGGCCGTTCCTGCTCTTAGATCTCACACTCCGGCCCGCTCTGGGCCGGTGCGGGCGGGGCCCAGGAGCAGCGAGTGAGCCGGGCCGTGGCCGCGCAGCGGCGGCCCCGCCTCCGCCAGAGCAGGGCCGAAGCAGCGCAGCGGCAGCCCCGGTCCGGTTCGCTTCCTGGGACCGCTCCCCCGCGCATCCCCCGGCCGTGACCAGGGCAATGGCAGGAATCACCTCCGCCCCTCTCAGAGCGGCTGGTGCCCGCTTCTGTCACGGGGGAGTGACCGCCCTGCTCGCGGAGCCGTCCCGGAAGTCCGGGAGTCGCCCTTGCCTTAAAATCTTGGAAAAACTTTTTACAGATGGGACATAGAAAGTGGGGGCTTCTCCCCCTTCCCTTACAATGGTGCGAACCGAGCTTTCTCGGCCGTTCACAAAACTTGCTGGAAGCGAGGATCTCTCCCTCGCCTCCCACTAAGGAGCAGGCTGGACACCCAGCCTCTCCACAGACCTGTAGGAAGCGAGGATATCTCACTCGCCTCCAACCAAGGAGCAGGCTGGGCACCCAGCCGCTCCACAAACCTGTAGGAAGTGGGAATCTCTCCCCAGCCTCCCACCAAGGAGCAGGCTGGACACCCAGCCGCTCCACAAACCTGTAGGAAGTGGAATCTCTCCCCAGCCTCCCACCAAGGAGCAGGCTGGACACCCAGCCGCTCCACAAACCTGTAGGAAGTGGGAATCTCTCCCAAGCCTCCCACCAAGGAGCAGGCTGGACACCCAGCCGCTCCACAAACCTGTAGGAAGCGGGGCCCATCCCCCACCTCCTACCAAGAAGCAGACCAGGCTTCCCCCGGCCGCTCCATGCCAAGATGTCTCCAGGCCAGCTTTCAATTCAAAACTCGCATGTGCTAAACATGAAATAAACTTTCGCACTGTGATTTGCTTTTCCTGTACCAGTGAAACAATCTCAACCGAGATCAACCACCCGCCTCCTCCCACCAGCCGATCTTGGGCAAGGTGGAGAAATCGCAAACAGGAAAAACTTGGAGAAATGATTTCAAAAGCAAATTTTCTCCACCACGCTCAAGGTTGTCCTGGGATCGCTAACAATTACGATTTAAAACAGATACCAATCATAAACATACACAACATACAAACTACACACTACACAACGAAAAGACCACTTTATACTACCGTCTGTGGATCTTGGAACCATGGTGTCTCGACCTCAGGCCCGTGGCAAGGGAATTCTTTAGATTGGTTCAGAAAGGAATTCCTTGCAAGGATGTTTTCGTCCAGAGGGGTACCGGTTCTCCCTTCTGGGTGTGCCAAATACCTGTTGCCTTGTCCCCCAGCCTGGAAAAGAAACTCGAGATCATTTTAGCAAGGAGGTAATAAAAAAGGGGATCTTTATTTTGAAGGTCTTCAGGAGCAGTTATGGAAAGGTGTCCATAAAAGCCCAGCCCCTCCAGGGGTGAGTACATTTTTATAGCTTTTAGGAAATTAGCATAATTGATTAAGAGCACCAATAAGGAGAACAAGTGGCGATTCAATTCCCCCTCAGGTCCAGCCCCTTCCCTGGAGCCCCCCTCTCAGCACTGGCTGCACTCTGCTTATGAAAATGTACCTCAGAGTTGTTCTCTGCCTTTGTTCCCAGGAAGAACTGAGATAGGACAGGGCCTTGCAACCCCCTGGGGCTTGGAGCTCTGGAATTTGTTTTGTCTTTCTGCTTAGGGAAAGGCTATGGAAAGGTACTGAGAAAAACTAGCTATTAATATAGGTAGGCTACAGAGCCACAAAAATATGTGCAGAGAGTACAGAGAACATATGAAAAGAAAAAAGGCAAAACCAAACGCATCACACGGAAGCAGAGTGCCTTAGAGCCGGGACAAAAAAAGTGTCCTTTTCTCTGAAAAAGAGAACTCTGCCCCCCACTTTCTTGATGTCAGTTTGGAGGAGGGTTTTGGCCCTGCAAGGGCAGCCAGGGTCCTAGTCGGTGGCAGCTTGGGTCTGTGATGGATCTTGCTCCATGCGGATTTGAAGAGGCGGCTGTCGACTCCCAGACATGGGGCCTACGATACAAATGATGGCACTTTTCCACGTGAAAGAAAACTTATGCCCCCAGATTCATGATGTCGGTTTGGTGGAGGGTTTTGGCCCTACAAATGCAACCAGAGTCCTGGTTGATGGCATCTTGCGTCAGCGAATAAGCTTGATCCATACGGAATTTCAGGTGGCGTCCAGGAGCAGAGTGCCTTAGGGCCAGGACACAAAAAGTGTCCCTTTTCTCTGAGAAAGAGAACTCTGCCCCCCAGTTTTCTTGATGTCAGTTTGGAGGAGGGTTTGGCCCTGCAGGCACAGGTCCCTGTTTGGTTGCAGCGTTGGTCTGCGAGGAATCGTTAATCCAGCGGGATTCGCATGGCGGCATGTCAACTCCCAGATATGTGGCCTTCGATACAAAAAATGGCGCATTTCCAAGTGAAAGAAAACTCAGTCCCCCAGATGCATGATGCCAGTTTTTAGGAGGCATTTAGCCCTACAATTGCAGCCAGAGTTCTAGTAGATGGCAGCTTGGGTCTGGGAAGGATCTTGATCCATGCGGCATTTCAGGTGGCGTCCGGTGTTGCCTTTTCCCCCAGCCTGGAAAAAAAACTCGAGATCATTTTAGCAAGGAGGTAATATAAAAGGGGATCTTTATTTTGAAGGTCTTCAGGAGCAGTTATGGAAAGGTTTCCATAAAAGCCCAGCCCCTCCAGGAGTGAGTACATATTTATAGCTTTTAGGAAATTAGCATAATTAAGAGCACCAATAAGGAGAACAAGTGGCGATTCAATTCCCCCTCAGGTCCAGCCCCTTCCCTGGAGCCCCTCTCTCAGCACTGGCTGCACTCTGCTTATGAAAATGTACCTCAGAGTTGTTCTCGGCCTTGGTTCCCAGGAAGAACGGAGATAGGACAGGGCCTTGCAACACCCTGGGGCTTGGAGCTCTGGAATTTGTTTTGTCTTTCTGCTTAGGGAAAGGCTATGGAAAGGTACTGGAAAAACTAGCTATTAATTTAGTAGGCTACAGAGCCACAAAAATATGTGCAGAGAGTACAGAGAACATATAAAAGAAAAAAGGCAGAAACCAAACGGCATCACCGGGAGCACAGTGCCTTAGGCCGGACACAAAAGTGTCCCTTTCCTGACCAAGAGAACTCTGCCCCCAGTTTCTGATGTCCAGTTTGGGAGGAGGGTTTTGGCCCTGCAAGGGCAGTCAGTGTTCTTTTTGGTGGCAGTTTGGGTCTGCGAGGAATCTTAATCCATGCGGAATTTCAGCATGCGGCTGTCAACATCCTGATATGTGGCCTTCGATTCAAACAATGGCGCTTTTTCATGTGAAAGAAAACTCAGTCCCCCAGATGCATGATGCCAGTTTTTAGGAGGCATTTAGCCCTATAATTGCAGCCAGAGTTCTATTTGATGGCAGCTTGGGTCTGGGAAGGATCTTGATCCCTGCGGCATTTCAGGTGGTGTCGGTGAATCAAGTGCCTTAAAGGGCCGGGACACAAAAAGTGTCCCTTTTCTCTGAGAAAAGAACTCTGCCCCCCAAGTTTCTGATGTCAGTGGAGGACGGTTTTGGCCCTGCAAGGGAAGCCAGGGTCTTAGTCGGTGGCAGTTTGGGTCTGTGAGGGATCTTGCTCCATGCGGAATTTGAAGATGCGGCAGTCGACTCCCAGACAGGGGGCCTGCGATACAAATGATGGCACTTTTCCACGTGAAAGAAAACTTAGGCCCGCAGATTCATGATGCCGGTTTGGTGGAGGGTTTTAGCCCTACAAATGCAACCAGAGTCCTGGTTGATGGCAGCTTGCGTCAGCGAATAATCTTTATCCATACGGAATTTCAGGTGGCGTCCGGGAGCAGAGTGCCTTAGGGCCGGGACACAAAAAGTGTCCCTTTTCTCTGAGTAAGAGAAGTCTGCCCCCCAGTTTCCGTGATGTAGTTTGGAGGAGGGTTTTGGCCCTGGCAAAGGGCAGCCAGGGTCCCTGTCGGTGGCAGCTTGGGTCTGGCGAGGAATGCTTATTCCATGTCGGAATTTCCGCAAGCGGCTGTCAACTCCAGATATGGGGCGCTCCGATACAAACGATGGCGCTTGTTTTCATGTGAAAGAAAACTCTATCCCCCCAGAGCATGATGTCAGTTTTTTAGGAAGGCATTTAGCCCTACATTGCAGCCAAGAGTGTCGTTGATGGCAGCTTGTGTGTGGGAAGGATCTTGATCCGTGTGGCTAAATTTCAGGTGGCCGTCCGGTAGCAAGTGGAGCAAGATCCCTCGCAGACGCCCAAGCTGCCCCGACTAGGACACTGGCTGCCCTTGCAGGGCCAAAACCCTCCTCCAAACTGACATCAAGAAACTGGGGGGCAGAGTTCTCTTTCTCAGAGAAAAGGGACACTTTTTGTGTCCCGGCCCTAAGGCACTCTGCTTCCGGACACCACCTGAAAAGCCGCATGGATCAAGATCCTTCCCAGACCCAAGCTGCCATCAACTAGAACTCTGGCTGCAATTGTAGGGCTAAATGCCTCCTAAAAACTGGCATCATGCATCTGGGGGACTGAGTTTTCTTTCACATGGAAAAGCGCCATTGTTTGAATCGAAGGCCACATATCTGGGAGTTGACAGCCGCACGCTGAAATTCCGCATGGATTAAGATTCCTCGCAGACCCAAGCTGCCACCGAGAAGGACCCTGGCTGCCCTTGCAGGCCAAAACCCTCCTCCAAACTGACATCAAGAAAGTGGGGGGCAGAGTTCTCTTTCTCAGAGAAAAGGGACACTTTTTGTGTCCCGGCCCTAAGGCACTGTGCTCCCGGTGATGCCATTTGGTTTCTGCCTTTTTTCTTTTATATGTTCTCTGTACTCTCTGCCCATATTTTTGTGGCTCTGTAGCCTACTATATTAATAGCTAGTTTTTTCAGTACCTTTCCATAGCCTTTCCCTAAGCAGAAAGACAAAACAAATTCCAGAGCTCCAAGCCCCAGGGGGTTGCAAGGCCCTGTCCTATCTCAGTTCTTCCTGGGAACCAAGGCCGAGAACAACTCTGAGGTACATTTTCATAAGCAGAGTGCAGCCAGTGCTGAGAGGGGGGCTCCAGGGAAGGGCTGGACCTGAGGGGGAATTGAATCGCCACTTGTTCTCCTTATTGGTGCTCTTAATTATGCTAATTTCCTAAAAGCTATAAATATGTACTCACCCCTGGAGGGGCTGGGCTTTTATGGACACCTTTCCATAACTGCTCCTGAAGACCTTCAAAATAAAGATCCCTTTTATATTACCTCCTTGCTAAAATGATCTCGAGTTTCTTTTCCAGGCTGGGGGAAAAGGCACCAGTTATTTGGCACACCCAGAAGGGACACGAGAACCTGGTACCCTTCCTCTGGACCGAAAACATCCTGCAAGGAATTCCTTTCTGACAGCATCTAAAGAATTCCCTGCCACGGGCCTGAGGTCGAGACAGCCATGGTTCCAAGATCCCACAGGAGGTTGTATAAAGGTGTTCTTTCGTTGTGTAGTGTGTAGTTTGTATGTGTGTGTATTTGTTTATGTATTGTGTATCTGTTTAAAGTACCAGTAATTCGTTGCGATCGCCAGCGACAACCTGGGCGTGGTGGTGAGAAAATTTGCTTTTGAAATCATTTCTCCAAGTTTTTCCTGTTGCGATTTTTCCAACCTGCCCCAGAGATCGGCTGGTGGGGAGGAGGCGGGTGTTGTGATCTCGGCTGAGATTGTTTCACTGGTAGAGAAAAGCAAATCACAGTGCGAAAGTTTATTTCATGTTTAGCACATGCGAGTTTTGAATTGAAAGCTGGCCTGGAGACATCTGGGCATGGAGCGGCCGGGGGAAGCCTGGTCTGCTTCTTGGTAGGAGGTGGGGGAAGGGCCCCGCTTCCTACAGGTTTGTGGAGCGGCTGGGTGTCCAGCCTGCTCCTTGGTGGGAGGCTGGGGAGAGATTCCCACTTCCTACAGGTTTGTGGAGCGGCTGGGTGTCCAGCATGCTCCTTGGTGGGAGGCTGGGGAGAGATTCCCACTTCCTACAGGTTTGTGGAGCAGCTGGGTGTCCAGCCTGCTCCTTGGTGGGAAGCTGGGGAGAGATTTCCACTTCCTACAGGTTTGTGGAGCGGCTGGGTGCCCAGCCTGCTCCTTGGTGGGAGGCGAGTGAGAAATCCTCGCTTTCTACAGGTCTGTGGAGAGGCTGGGTGTCCAGCCTGCTCCTTAGTGGGAGGCGAGGGAGAGATCCTCGCTTCCAGCAAGTTTTGTGGAACGGCCGAGAAAGCTCGGTTCGCACCATTGTAAGGGAAGGGGAGAAGCCCCCACTTTCTATGTTCCATCTGTAAAAAGTTTTTCCAAGATTTTAAGGCAAGGGCGACTCCCGGACTTCCGGGACGGCTCCGCGAGCAGGGCGGTCACTCCCCCGTGACAGAAGCGGGGCACCAGCCGCTCTGAGAGGTGCGGAGGTGATTCCTGCCATTGCCCTGGTCACGGCCGGGGGATGTGCGGGGGAGCGGTCCCAGGAAGCGAACCGGCACCGGGGCTGCCGCTGCGCTGCTTCGGCCCTACTCTGGCGGAGGCGGGGCCGCCGCTGCGCGGCCACGGCCCGGCTCACTCGCTGCTCCTGGGCCCCGCCCGCACCGGCCCAGAGCGGGCCGGGAGTGTGAGCTCTAAGAGCAGGAACGGCCCTATCGCACTTTCCACAGTAACGAGCTTGTTTTAAGGACACCCGAGAGCCGCTGTGAGCAGCAGCACGGGCCGAGCGCGGGCGAGCCGGGGGTGCCCCTGGGCGGGGGTGCCCGCATGCCGCGCCCGTCCCCGGCCGTGCGAGGGCAGCGAGCGCTCTTTGTCTGCTCTGGTAAGCACTCAAAGGGAAAACCCCGAGGCCCAAAGAACAAGAGCCCGTTTTTAGGTCCCTTAAACCATGCTATAAGTAAGCAGAGCTGTTGTTACAATATCTTAGATGGTTTACTGAGTTAAATTTGTAAAGACCTTCTCCTGTATCCTTGTGAGTAAAAAAGACCAAGGACTCTTTACTATTATGTAAAATAATCCTGAAACTGGAGAACTAGGGCAGTCAGCAACTGAAAATTGCTGCATCCAACCAGCAGCCAAGAATTGATGCATCCAACAGTTGCATGCAACCCACTGTAAGTTTCTTCTGTGAACATAGAAGACATGGACCCTATGCCATGCTACTGAAACTGGATAATGTTATTCTGAAAACGTTTGCTGTCAATCCTAGTATGTCTGTTCCCAGCACTAACTGATAATGTAATTAAGTCTGACTGTTTGCAGACCATTCCAGCAGAGCAGACCTGAAAGATGTGCCAGCCTGGGAGCTGTATGCAGATGAGAGCAGCTTCATGCGAGATGGCAAACAAAAGACAGGTTATGCAGTAACAACCACGAACCAGGTAACCATGAGAAAAGTGTTACCATCAAATGTACCCTCACAAAAAGCTGAACTGATTATATCAATGAAAGATCTAGAACTGAGCAAAGTCATCTAGAAGGAAGGAAGACTAGCAACTATTCAAGCCTAGAGACTGAGTCTATGTTGAATGAAGGGACAGTAATCTTACGAGCTAAGTCAAAAGAGTCATTCCAAGTCCTGACTACCCTCACCAAATCCAAAGCTGCTGGCAGAGAGCCTTGAATTCACTGCTCCAGAGTTAAGAAGATGTCTGCTCCATAGACAACCAGAAAACAGAAACTGATACAAATTGAGATGATATGATTTAAACTGTTCTTTTGTACCTCTTATCTGTACAGTTGGTAACCGTGATTCAAATTTGGTCCTAAATTTTGCATGTAACTCTAGTCCAAAATGTATCCAAAAGCTCTTCATAAGGACAACTTGTCAAAGTTGAGAATCTGGCCTGGTAAGTTTTGCCCCAAGATAAAGATTGGGCCTGTGCCCATGGAGCTGTGATTCCAAATGTAATGTTTAATCCTATTAAAGGCTGTTGAAAAAACAAAATAGCTCTTAATTTCCTACTAGCCACAAAATCATTAACACTAGTTGTTGTTCTTATGCAAATCTGAATGAAAATTTTTTTTAGAAATTTGGTTGAAATTTGAAAGCAAACTCAAATTCTACACCAAGTAACTCTCAAAAGAGCTTACTGAACCTTGAATATCTTCAGTACACTCACTTCATGGTTACCGAACTGAACCTAGATAAAAGAAATGTTCATAGTAACTGTAGTTATAATTAGCATCTGTGTAACAACTAGTGGGATAGCCAGTTGTATAAACCAGAGGTATGGCTGAATGCAGAGTAGAGACTAGACAAGACAGAGTCTTGTTAGTCTCTAAAAAAGGGGGGAATGATGCCGTTTGGTTTCTGCCTTTTTTCTTTTATATGTTTTCTGTACTCTCTGCCCATATTTTTGTGGCTCTGTAGCCTACTATATTAATAGCTAGTTTTTCCAGTACCTTTCCATAGCCTTTCCCTAAGCAGAAAGACAAAACAAATTCCAGAACTCCAAGCCCCAGGGGGTTGCAAGGCCCTGTCCTATCTCAGTTCTTCCTGGGAACCAAGGCCGAGAACAACTCTGAGGTACATTTTCATAAGCAGAGTGCAGCCAGTGCTGAGAGGGGGGCTCCAGGGAAGGGGCTGGACCTGAGGGGGAATTGACTCGCCCCTTGTTCTCCTTATTGGTGCTCTTAATCAATTATGCTAATTTCCTAAGCTCTAAATTATGTACTCACCCCTGGAGGGGCTGGCTTTTATGACCTTTCCATCTGCTCCTGAGACCTTTGCAAATAACAGATCCCTTTTTATATTACTCCTTGCTAAAATGATCTCGAGTTTTTTTCCAGGCTGGGGGAAAAGGCAACACCGGAACACCCTGAAATGCGCATGGCTCAAAGATCTTCCCAGACCAAGCTGCCATCCAGCTAGAACTCTGGCTGCAATTGTAGGTCTAACTGCCTCCTAAAATCTGGCATCATGGATCTGGGGGGGCTGAGTTTTCTTTCACATGGAAAAGCGCCATTGTTTGTATCGAAGGCCACATATCTGGGATTTGACAGCCGCATGCTGAAATTCCGCATGGATTAAGATTCCTCGCAGACCCAAGCTGCCACCGACTAGGACCATGGCTGCCCTTGCAGGGCCAAAATCCTCACCCAAACTGACATCAAGAAACTGGGGGGCAGAGTTCTCTTTCTCAGAGAAAAGGGACACTTTTTGTGTCCCGGCCCTAAGGCACTGTGCTCCCGGACAACACCTGAAATGCCGCATCGATCAAGATCCTTCCCAGACCCAAGCTGCCATCAACTAGAACTCTGGCTGCAAT
>JAVTVJ010006954.1:0-11333 GCA_034509425.1 Eopsaltria australis
AGCCTAGAGACTGAGTCTATGTTGAATGGAAGGGACAGTAATCTTACGAGCTAAGTAAAAAGAGTCATTCCAAGTCCTGACTACCCTCACCAAATCCAAAGCTGCTGGCAGAGAGCCTTGAATTCACTGCTCCAGAGTTAAGAAGACGTCTGCTCCATAGACAGCCAGAAAACAGAGACTGATACAAATTGAGATGATATGATTTAAACTCTTCTTTTGTACCTCTTATCTGTACAGTTGGTAACCGTGATTCAAATTTGGTCCTAAAAATTGCATGTAACTCTAGTCCAAAATGTATCCAAAAGCTCTTCATAAGGACAACTTGTCAAAGTTGAGAATCTGGCCTGGTAAGTTTTGCCCCAAGATAAAGATTGGGCCTGTGCCCATGGAGCTGTGATTCCAAATGTAATGTTTAATCCTATTAAAGGCTGTTGAAAAAACAAAATAGCTCTTAATTTCCTACTAGCCACAAAATCATTAACACTAGTTGTTGTTCTTATGCAAATCTGAATGAAAATTTTTTTTAGAAATTTGGTTGAAATTTGAAAGCAAACTCAAATTCTACACCAAGTAACTCTCAAAAGAGCTAACTGAACCTTGAATATCTTCAGTACACTCACTTCATGGTTACCAAACTGAACCTAGATAAAGGAAATGTTCATAGTAACTGTAGTTATAATTAGCATCTGTGTAACAACTAGTGGGATAGCCAGTTGTATAAACCAGAGGTATGGCTGAATGCAGAGTAGAGACTAGACAAGACAGAGTCTTGTTAGTCTCTAAAAAAGGGGGAATGATGCCGTTTGGTTTCTGCCTTTTTTCTTTTATATGTTCTCTGTACTCTCTGCCCATATTTTTGTGGCTCTGTAGCCTACTATATTAATAGCTAGTTTTTCAAGTACCTTTCCATAGCCTTTCCCTAAGCAGAAAGACAAAACAAATTACAGAGCTCCAAGCCCCAGGGGTTGCAAGGCCCGTCCATATCTCATTCTCCTGGGAACAAGGGCCGAGAAAACTCTGAGCGCTACATTTTCATAAGCAGAGTGCAGCCAGTGCCTGAGAGGGGGGCTCCAGGGAAGGGGCTGGACCTGAGGGGGAATTGAATCGCCACTTGTTCTCCTTATTGGTGCTCTTAATCAATTATGCTAATTTCCTAAAAGCTATAAATATGTACGCACCCCTGGAGGGGCTGGGCTTTTATGGACACCTTTCCATAACTGCTCCTGAAGACCTTCAAAATAAAGATCCCCTTTTATATTACCTCCTTGCTAAAATGATCTCGAGTTTCTTTTCCAGGCTGGGGAAAAGGGCCAACACCCGGACGCCACCTGAAACTGCCGCATGGATCAAGCATTCCCTTCCCAGACCCAAACGCTTCCATCAGGTTAGAACTCTGGCGTGCAATTGTAGGGCTAAATGCCTCCTAAAAACTGCATCTGCATCTGGAGGGACCTGAGTTTTCTTTCAACATTGGGAAATGCGCCATTGTTTGCATCGAAGGGCCCACATATCTGGGAGTTGACAGCCGCATGCTGAAATTCCGCATGGATTAAGATCCTCGCAACCCAAGCTGCCACCACAAGGACCCTGGCTAGCCCTTGCAGGGCCAAAACCCTCCTCCAAACTGACATCAAGAAACTGGGGGGCAGAGTTCTTCTCAGAGAAAAGGGACAAATTTTGTGTCCCGGCCCTAAGGCACTGTGCTCCCTGCTGCCTCCTGAAATTCCGTATGGATCAAGATTCCTCGCAGACCCAAGATGCCAGTGAGAAGGACCCTGGCTGCCCTTGCAGGCCCAAAACCCTCCTCCAAACTGACATCAAGAAACTGGGGGGCAGAGTTCTCTTTCTCAGAGAAAAGGGACACTTTTTGTGTCCCGGCCCTAAGCACTCTGCTCCCGAACGCCACCTGAAATTCCGTATGGATCAAGATTATTCGCTGACGCAAGATGCCATCAACCAGGACTCTGGGTGCATTTGTAGGGCCAAAACCCTCCACCAACCCGACCTCATGAATCTGGGGGCCTAAGTTTTCTTTCACGTGGAAAAGTGCCATCATTTGTATCGTAGGCCCCATGTCTGGGAGTCGACTGCCGCCTCTTCAAATTCCGCATGGAGCAAGATCCCTCACAGACCCAAGCTGCCACCGACAAGGACCCTGGCTGCCCTTGCAGGGCCAAAACCCATCCTCCAAACTGACATCAAGAAACTGGGGGGCAGAGTTCTCTTTCTCAGAGAAAAGGGACACTTTTGTGTCCTGGCCCTAAGGCACTCTGCTCCCGGACGCCACCTGAAATTCCGTATGGATCAAGATTATTTGCTGACGCAAGATGCCATCAACCAGGACTCTGGTTGCATTTGTAGGGCCAAAACCCTCCACCAAACCGACATCATGAATCTGGGGGCCTAAGTTTTCTTGCACGTGGAAAAGTGCCATCATTTGTAATCGTAGGCCCGCATGTCTGGGAGTCGACTGCTGCCTGCTGAAATTCCGCATGGATCAAGATTCCTCGCAGACCCCAGCTGCACCGACAAGGACCCTGGCTGCTCTTGCAGGGCCAAAACCTTCCTCCAAACTGACATCAAGAAAGTGGGGGGCAGAGTTCTCTTTCTCAGAGAAAAGGGACACTTTTTGTGTCCGGCCCTAAGGCACTCTACTCCCAAACGCCACCTGAAATGCCGCATGGATCAAGATCCTTCCCAGACCCAAGCTGCCATCAACTACAACTCTGGCTGCAATTGTAGGGCTAAATGCCTACTAAAAACTGGCATCATGCATCTGGGGGACTGAGTTTTCTTTCACATGGAAATGCGCCATTGTTTGCCTCGAAGGCCACATATCTGGGAGTTGACAGCTGCATGCTGAAATTCCGCATGGATTAAGATTCCTCGCAGACCCAAGCTGCCACCAACAAGGACCCTGGCTGCCCTTGCAGGGCCAAAACCTCCTCCAAACAGGGGGGGGGGGGGGGGGGGGGGGGGGGGGGGGGGGGGGGGGGGGGGGGGGGGGGGTGGGGGGGGGGGGGGGAGGGGGGGGGGGGGGGGGGGGGGGGGGGGGGGGGAGGGGGGGGGGGGGGGAGGGGGGGGGGGGGGGGGGTGACATCCAAGAAACTGGGGGGCAGAGTTCTCTTTCTCAGAGAAAGGGACACTTTTTGTGGTCCCGGCCCTAAGGCACTGTGTGCTCGCGGTGATGCGTTTGGTTCTGCCTTCTTATAGTTCTTGTAACTCTCTGCACATATTTTTGTGGCTCTGTGTCCTACTATATATAGCTAGTTTTTCCATACGTTCATAGCCTTTCCCTAAGCAGAAAGACAAAACAAATTCCAGAGCTCCAAGCCCCAGGGGGGTGCAAGGCCCTGTCCTATCTTGGTTCTTCCTGGGAACCAAGGCTGAGAACAACTCTGAGGTACATTTTCATAAACAAAGTACAGCCGGTGCTGAGAGGGGGGCTCCAGAGAAGGAGCTGGACCTGGGGGGGAATTGAATCGCCACTTGTTCTCCTTATTGGTGCTCTTAATCAATTATGCTAATTTCCTAAAAGCTATAAATATGTACTCACCCCTGGAGGGCTGGGCTTTTATGGACACCTTTCCATAACTGCTCCTGAAGACCTTCAAAATAAAGATCCCCTTTTATATTACCTCCTTGCTAAAATGATCTCGAGTTTCTTTTCAGGCTGGGGGAAAAGGCAACAGTTATTTGGCACACCCAGAAGGGACACGAGAACCTGGTACCCTTCCTCTGGACCGAAAACATCCTGCAAGGAATTCCTTCCTGACAGCAATCTAAAGAATTCCCTGCCAGGGCCTGAGGTCGAGACACCATGGTTCCAAGATCCCACAGGAGGTAGTATACAGGTGGTTCTTTTCGTTGTGTAGTGTGTAGTTTGTATGTGTGTGTATTGTTTATGTATTGTGTATCTGTTTAAAGTCAGTAATTGTTAGCGATCCCAGGACAACCTGGCGTGGTGGTGAGAAAATTTGCTTTTGAAATAATTTCTCCAAGTTTTTCCTGTTGCCGATTTTCCAACCTGCCCCCGAGATCGGCTGGTGGGGAGGAGGCGGGTGTGTGATCTCGGCTGAGATTTTTCACTGGTAGAGAAAAGCAAATCACAGTGCGAAAGTTTAATTCATGTTTAGCACATGCGAGTTTTGAATTGAAAGCTGGCCTGGAGACATCTGGGCATGGGAGCGGCCGGGGGAGGCCTGGGTCTGCTTCTGTAGGGGTGGGGATGGGCCCCGCTTCCTACAGGTTTGTGGAGCGGCTGGGTTGTCCGCCCTGCTCCTTGGTGGGAGGCTGGGAGAATTCCACTTCCTACAGGTTTGTGAGCGGCTGGTGTCCAAGCTGCTCATTGGTGGGAGGCTGGGAGAGATTCCGACTTCCTACAGGTTTGTGGAGCGGCTGGGTGCCCAGCCTGCTGCTTGGTGGGAAGCTGGGGAGAGATTCCCACTTCCTACAGGTTTGTGGAGCGGCTGGGTGCCCAGCCTGCTCCTTGGTGGGAGGCGAGTGAGAAATCCTCGCTTCCTACAGGTCTGTGGAGAGGCTGGTGTCCAGCCTGCTCCTTAGTGGGAGGCGAGGGAGAGATCCTCGCTTCCAGCAAGTTTTGTGGAACGGCCGAGAAAGCTCGGTTCGCACCATTGTAAGGGAAGGGGGAGAAGCCCCAACTTTCTATGTTCCATCTGTAAAAAGTTTTTCCAAGATTTTAAGGCAAGGGCGACTCCCGGACTTCCGGGACGGCTCCGCGAGCAGGGCGGTCACTCCCCCGTGACAGAAGCGGGGCACCAGCCGCTCTGAAAGAGGGCGGAGGTGATCCTGCCATTGCCCTGGTCACGGCCGGGGGATGCGCGGGGGAGCGGTCCCAGGAAGCGAACCGGGACCGGGGCTGCGCTGCGCTGCTTCGGCCCTGCTGCTGGCGAGGCGGGGCGCCGCTGGGGCGCGGCCACGGCCGGCTGCACTCGCTGCTCCTGGGCCCGCCCGCACCGGCCCAGAGCGGGCCGGGAGTGTGAGATCTAAGAGCAGGAACGGCCCTATCGCACTTTCCACAGTAACGAGCTTGTTTTAAGGACACCCGAGAGCCGCTGTGAGCAGCAGCACGGGCCGAGCGCGGGCGAGCCGGGGTTGCCCCTGGGCGGGGTGCCCGCATGCCGCGCCCGTCCCCGGCCGTGCGAGGGCAGCGAGCGCTCTTTGTCTGCTCTGGTAAGCACTCAAAAGGGAAACACCGAGCCCAAAGAACAAGAAGCCGTTTTTAGGCTCCCTTAAACCATGCTATAAGTAAGCAGAGTCCTGTGTTAACAAATATCTTAGAATGGTTTACTGAGTTAAAATTGTAAAAGACCTTCTCCTGTATCCTTGTGAGTAAAAAAGACCAAGGACTCTTTACTATTATGTAAAATAATCCTGAAACTGGAGAACTAGGGCAGTCAGCAACTGAAATTGCTGCATCCAACCAGCAGCCAAGAATTGATACATCCAACAGTTGCATGCAACCCACTGTAAGTTTGTTCTGTGAACATAGAAGACATGGACCCTATGACATGCTACTGAAACTGGATAATGTTATTCTGAAAAAGTTTGCTGTCAATCCTAGTATGTCTGTTCCCAGCACTAACTGATAATGTATTTAAGTCTGACTGTTTGCAGACCATGGAAGAAGCCTATTCCAGCAGAGCAGACCTGAAAGATGTGCCAGCCTGGAGCTGTATGCAGATGAGAGCAGCTTCATGCGAGATGGCAAACAAAAGACAGGTTATGCAGTAACAACCACGAACCAGGTAACCATGAGAAAAGTGTTACCATCAAATGTACCATCACAAAAAGCTGACCTGATTATATCAATGAAAGATCTAGAACTGAGCAAAGTCATCTAGAAGGAAGGAAGACTAGCAACTATTCAAGCCTAGAGACTGAGTCTATGTTGAATGAAGGGACAGTAATCTTACGAGCTAAGTAAAAAGAGTCATTCCAAGTCCTGACTACCCTCACCAAATCCAAAGCTGCTGGCAGAGAGCCTTGAATTCACTGCTCCAGAGTTAAGAAGACGTCTGCTCCATAGACAGCCAGAACACAGAGACTGATACAAATTGAGATGATATGATTTAAACTGTTCTTTTGTACCTCTTATCTGTACAGTTGGTAACCGTGATTCAATTTTGGTCCTAAAATTTGCATGTAACTCTAGTCCAAAATGTATCCAAAAGCTCTTCATAAGGACAACTTGTCAAAGTTGAGAATCTGGCCTGGTAAGTTTTGCCCCAAGATAAAGATTGGGCCTGTGCCCATGGAGCTGTGATTCCAAATGTAATGTTTAATCATATTAAAGGCTGTTGACAAAACAAAATATCTCTTAATTTCCTACTAGCCACAAAATCATTAACACTAGTTGTTGTTCTTATGCAAATCTGAATGAAAAAATTTTTTAGAAATTTGGTTGAAATTTGAAAGCAAACTCAAATTCTACACCAAGTAACTCTCAAAAGAGCTTACTGAACCTTGAATATCTTCAGTACACTCACTTCATGGTTACCAAACTGAACCTAGATAAAAGAAATGTTCATAGTAACTGTAGTTATAATTAGCCATCTGTGTTAACAACTAGTGGGATAGCCAGTTGTATAAACAGAGGTTGGTTGAATGCAGAGTAGAGACTAGACAAGACAGAGTCTTGTTAGTCTCTAAAAAGGGGGAATGATGCCGTTTGGTTTCTGCTTTTTTCTTTATATGTTTCTGTAGCTCTCTGCCATATTTTTTGTGGCTTCTGTAGCCTACTATATTATAGCTAGTTTTTCCAGTACCTTTCCATGCCTTTCCCTAGCAGATAAGACAAAACAAATTCCAGAGCTCCAAGCCCAGGGGGTTGCAAGGCCCTGTCCTATCGCAGTTCTTCCTGGGAACCAAGGCCGAGAACAACTCTGAGGTACATTTTCATAAGCAGAGTGCAGCCAGTGCTGAGAGGGGGGCTCCAGGGAAGGGGCTGACCTGAGGGGGAATTGAATCGCCACTTGTTCTCCTTATTGGTGCTCTTAATCAATTATGCTAATTTCCTAAAAGCTATAAATATGTACTCACCCCTGGAGGGGCTGGGCTTTTATGGACCCCTTTCCATAACTGCTCCTGAAGACCTTCAAAATAAAGATCCCCTTTTATATTACCTCCTTGCTAAAATGATCTCGAGTTTCCTTTCCAGGCTGGGGGAAAAGGCACACCGGACCGCCACCTGAAATGCCGCATGGATCAGGATTCTTCCCAGACCCAAGCTGCCATCAACTAGAACTCTGGCTGCAATTGTAGGGCTAAATGCCTCCTTAAAAACTGGCATCATGCATCTGGGGGACTGAGTTTTGTTTCACTTGGAAATGCGCCATTGTTTTCATCGAAGGCCACATATCTGGGAGTTGACTGCCTTATGCTGAAATTCCGCACAGATTAAGATTCCTCGCAGACCCAAGCTGCAGGGCCCCCCGGCCCGCCGCCGCGCGCGCCCGACAGGGACCCTGGCTGCGCCTTGTAGGGCCAAAACCTCCTCGCAAACTGACATCAAGAAACTGGGGGGAGAGTTCCTTCTCGAGAGAAAAGGGACACTTTTGTGTCGCCGGCCTAAGGCCACTCTGGCTTCCGCTGCGTCTTCAAATTCCCGTATGGATCAAGATTCGCTCGCAGACCGCAAGGCTGCCACCGAGCAGGGAGCCCTGGCTGCCGCTGCAGGGCCAAAACCTGCCTCCAACTGACATCACGAATGGGGGGCAGAGTTCTCTTTCTCAGAGAAAAAGGGACATTTTTGTGTCTGGCCTAAGGCACTCTGCTCCCGGACGCACCTGAAATTCCGTATGAGTCAAGATTATTCGCTGAAGCAAGCTGCCATCAACCAGGACTCTGGTTGCATTTGTAGGGCTAAAACCCCCCACAAAGCCGATATTAATAATCTGGGGGCCTAAGTTTTCTTTCACGTGGAAAAGTGCCATCATTTGTATCGTAGGCCCCCTGTCAGGGAGTCGACTGCCGCCCCTTCAAATTCCGGCATGGAGCAAGATCCCTCACAGACCCAAGCTGCCACCGACAAGGACCCTGGCTGCCCTTGCAGGGCCAAAACCCTCCTCCAAACTAACATCAAGAAACTGGGGGGCAGAGTTCTCTTTCTCAGAGAAAAGGGACACTTTTTGTGTCCCGGCCCGAAGGCACTGTTCTCCCGGACGCCACCTGAAATGCCGCCCGGATCAAGATCCTTCCCAGACCAAGGCTGCCATCAACTAGAACTCTGGCTGCAATTGTAGGGCTAAATGCCTCCTAAAAACTGGCATCATGCCTCTGGGGGACTGAGTTTTCTTTCACATGGAAATACGCCATTGTTTGCATCGAAGGCCACATATCTGGGAGTTGACAGCCGCATGCTGAAATTCCGCATGGATTACGATTCCTCGCAGACCCAAGCTGCCACCAACAAGGACCCTGGCTGCCCTTGCAAGGCCAAAACCCTCCTCCAAACTGACATCAAGAAACTGGGGGGCGAGTTCTCTTTCTCAAAAAAGGGACACTTTTTGTGGTCCCGGCCGCTAAGGCACTGTGCCCGGTGATGCCGTTTGGTTTTGACCTTTTTTTCTTTTATATGTTCTCTGTACTCTCTGCACAAATATTTTTGTGGCTCTGTAGCCTACTAATATTAATAGCTAGTTTTTTCCAGTACTTTCCATAAGCTTTCCCTAAGCAGAAAGACAAAACAAATTTCCAGAGCTCCAAAGCCCCAGGGGGTTTGGCAAGGCCTGTCCTATCTCAGTTCTTCCTGGGAACCAAGCGAGAACAACTCTGAGGTAGCATTTTCATAAGGCAGGAGTGCAGCCAGTGCTGAGAGGGGGGGGGGCCCTCCAGGGAAGGGGCTGGACGCTGAGGGGGAATTGAATCGCCCACTTGTTCTCCTTATTGGTGCTCTTAATCAATTATGCTAATTTCCTAAAAGCTATAAATATGTACTCACCCCTGGAGGGGCTGGGCTTTTATGGACACCTTTCCATAACTGCTCCTGAAGACCTTCAAAATAAAGATCCCCTTTTATATTACCTCTTGCTAAAATGATCTCGAGTTTCTTTTCCAGGCTGGGGGAAAAGGCAACAGTTTTTTGGCACACCCAGAAGGGACACGAGAACCTGGTACCCTTCCTCTGGACCGAAAACATCCTGCAAGGAATTCCTTTCTGACAGCAATCTAAAGAATTCCCTGCCACGGGCCTGAGGTCGAGACAACATGGTTCCAAGATCCCACAGGAGGTAGTAAAAAGGTGGTTCTTTTCGTTGTGTAGTGTGTAGTTTGTATGTGTGTGTATTGTTTATGTATTGTGTATCTGTTTAAAGTCAGTAATTGTTAGCGATCCCAGGACAACCTGGCGTGGTGGTGAGAAAATTTGCTTTTGAAATCATTTCTTCAAGTTTTTCCTGTTGCCGATTTTCCAACCTGCCCCAGAGATCGGCGGGTGGGGAGGAGGCGGGTGTGTGATCTTGGCTGAGATTGTTCACTGGTAGAGAAAAGCAAATCACAGTGCGAAAGTTTATTTCATGTTTAGCACATGCGAGTTTTGAATTGAAAGCTGGCCTGGAGACATTTGGGCATGGAGCGGCCGGGGGAGGCCTGGTCTGCTTCTTGGTAGGAGGTGGGGGATGGGCCCCGCTTCCTACAGGTTTGTGGAGCGGCTGGGTGTCCAGCCTGCTCCTTGGTGGGAGGCTTGGGAGAGATTCCCACTTCCTACAGGTCTGTGGAGAGGCTGGGTGTCCAGCCTGCTCCTTAGTGGGTGCTGGGAGATCCGCCACTCTACAGGTTGTGGAGCGGCTGGGTGCCAGCCTGCTCTGGTGGGAGCTGGGGAGAGATTCCCACTTTCTACAGGTTGTGGAGCGCTGGGTGCCAGCCTGCTCCTTGTGGGAAGCTGGGGAGAGATCCCATCCCTACAGGTTTGTGAGCGGCTGGGGGCCCAGCCTGCTCCTTGGGGGGAGGCGAGTGAGAAATCCTCGCTTCCTACAGGTCTGTGGAGAGGCTGGGTGTCCAGCCTGCTCCTTAGTGGGAGGCGAGGGAGAGATCCTCGCTTCCAGCAAGTTTTGTGGAACGGCCGAGAAAGCTCGGTTCGCAACATTGTAAGGGAAGGGGGAGAAGCCCCCACTTTCTATGTTCCATCTGTAAAAAGTTTTTTTCCAAGATTTTAAGGCAAGGGGGACTCCCGGACTCCCGGGACGGCTCCGCGAGCAGGGCGGTCACTCCCCCGTGACAGAAGCGGGGCACCAGCCGCTCTGAGAGGGGCGGAGGTGATTCCTGCCATTGCTCTGGTCACGGCCGGGGGATGCGCGGGGGAGCGGTCCCAGGAAGCGAACCGGGACCGGGGCTGCCGCTGCGCTGCTTCGGCCCTGCTCTGGCGGAGGCGGGGCCGCCGCTGCGCGGCCACGGCCCGGCTCACTCGCTGCTCCTGGGCCCCGCCCGAACCGGCCCAGAGCGGGCCGGGTGTGTGAGATCTAAGAGCAGGAACGGCCCTATCGCACTTTCCACAGTAACGAGCTTGTTTTAAGGACACCCGAGAGCCGCTGTGAGCAGCAGCACGGGCCGAGCGCGGGCGAGCCGGGGGTGCCCCTGGGCGGGGGTGCCCGCATGCCGCGCCCGTCCCGGCCGTGCGAGGGCAGCGAGCGCTCTTTGTCTGCTCTGGTAAGCACTCAAAAGGGAAACACCGAGCCCAAAGAACAAGAAGCCGTTTTTAGGCTCCATTAAAACCATGCATTAAGTAATGCAGAGTCATGTGTTAAGCAATATTAGATGGTTTACTGAGTTAAATTTGTAAAGACCTTCTCCTGTATCCTTGTGAGTAAAAAAGACCAAGGACTCTTTACTATTATGTAAAATAATCCTGAAACTGGAGAACTAGGGCAGTCAGCAACTGAAAATTGCTGCATCCAACCAGCAGCCAAGACTTGATACATCCAACAGTTGCATGCACCCCACTGTAAGTTTGTTCTGTGAACATAGAAGACATGGACCCTATGCCATGCTACTGAAACTGGATAATGTTAATCTGAAAACGTTTGCTGTCAATCCTAGTATGTCTGTTCCCAGCACTAACTGATAATGTATTTAAGTCTGACTGTTTGCAGACCATTCCAGCAGAGCAGACCTGAAAGATGTGCCAGCCTGGGAGCTGTTTGCAGATGAGAGCAGCTTCATGCGAGATGGCAAACAAAAGACAGGTTATGCAGTAACAACCACGAACCAGGTAACCATGAGAAAAGTGTTACCATCAAATGTGCCATCACAAAAAGCTGAACTGATTATATCAATGAAAGATCTAGAACTGGGCAAAGTCATCTAGAAGGAAGGAA
>JAVTVJ010006955.1:0-12185 GCA_034509425.1 Eopsaltria australis
TGTCCCGGCCCGAAGGCACTCTGCTCCCGGACGCCACCTGAAATGCCGCATCGATCAAGATCCTTCCCAGACCCAAGCTGCCATCAACTAGAACTCTGGCTGCAATTGTAGGGCTAAATGCCTCCTAAAAACTGGCATCATGCATCTGGGGGACTGAGTTTTCTTTCAAATGGAAATGCGCCATTGTTTGCATCGAAGGCCACATATCTGGGAGTTGACAGCCGCATGCTGAAATTCCGCATGGATTAAGATTCCTCGCAGACCCAAGCTGCCACCAACAAGGACCCTGGCTGCCCTTGCAGGGCCAAAACCCTCCTCCAAACTGACATCAAGAAAGTGGGGGGCAGAGTTCTCTTTCTCAGAGAAAAGGGACACTTTTTGTGTCCGGCCCTAAGGCACTGTGGTCGCCGGTGATGCGTTTGGTTTCTGCCTTTTTTCTTTATTGTTCTCGTGTACTCTCTGCCCATATTTTTGTGGCTCTGTAGCTACTATATTATAGCTAGTTTTTCCAGTACCTTTCCATAGCCTTTCCCTAAGCAGAAAGACAAAACAAATTCCAGAGCTCCAAGCCCCAGGGGGTTGCAAGGCCCTGTCCTATCTCAGTTCTTCCTGGGAACCAAGGCCGAGAACAACTCTGAGGTACATTTTCATAAGCAGAGTGCAGCCAGTGCTGACAGGGGGGCTCCAGGGAAGGGGCTGGACCTGAGGGGGAATTGAATCGCCACTTGTTCTCCTTATTGGTGCTCTTAATCAATTATGCTAATTTCCTAAAAGCTATAAATATGTACTCACCCCTGGAGGGGCTGGGCTTTTATGGACACCTTTCCATAACTGCTCCTGAAGACCTTCAAAATAAAGATCCCCTTTTATATTAGCTCCTTGCTAAAATGATCTCGAGTTTCTTTTCCAGGCTGGGGGAAAAGGCAACACCGGACGCCACCTGAAATGCGGCATGGATCAAGATCCTTCCCAGACCCAAGCTGCCATCAGCTAGAACTCTGGCTGCAATTGTAGGGCTAAATGCCTCCTAAAAACTGGCATCATGCATCTGGGGGACTGAGTTTTCTTTCACATGGAAATGCGCCATTTTTTGCATCGAAGGCCACATATCTGGGAGTTGACAGCCGCATGCTGAAATTACGCATGGATTAATATTCCTCGCAGACCCAAGCTGCCACCGACTAGGACCCTGGCTGCCCTTGCAGGGCCAAAAGCCTCCTCCAAACTGACATCAAGAAACTGGGGGGCAGAGTTCTCTTTCTCAGAGAAAAGGGACACTTTTTGTGTCCCGGCCCTAAGGCACTCTGCTCCCTGCTGCGTCTTCAAATTCCGTATGGATCAAGATTCCTCGCAGACCCAAGCTGCCACCGACAGGGACCCTCGCTGCCCTTGCAGGGCCAAAACCCTCCTCCAAACTGACATCACGAAACTGGGGGGCAGAGTTCTCTTTCTCAGAGAAAAGGGACACTTTTTGTGTCCTGGCCCTAAGGCACTCTGCTCCCGGACGCCACCTGAAATTCCGTATGGATCAAGATTATTTGCTGACGCAAGATGCCATCAACCAGGAGTCTGGTTGCATTTGTAGGGCCAAAACCCTCCACCAAACCGACATCATGAATCTGGGGGCCTAAGATTTCTTTCACGTGGAAAAGTGCCATCATTTGTATCGTAGGCCCCATGTCTGGGAGTCGACTGCCGCCTCTTCAAATTCCGCATGGAGCAAGATGCCTCGCAGACCCAAGCTGCCACCTACAAGGACCCTGGCTGCCCTTGCAGGGCCAAAACCCTCCTCCAAACTGACATCAAGAAACTGGGGGGCAGAGTTCTCTTTCTCCGAGGAAAGGGACACTTTTTGTTTCTCGGCCCTAAGGCACTGTGCTCCCTGCTGCCTCCTGAATATTCCGTATGGATCAAGATTCCTCGCAGACCCAAGCTGCCACCGAGAAGGACCCTGGCTGCCCTTGCAGGGCCAAAACCCTCCTCCAAACTGACATCAAGAAAGTGGGGGGCAGAGTTCTCTTTCTCAGAGAAAGGGACACTTTTTGTGTCCCGGCCCTAAGGCACTCTGCTCCCTGCTTCCTCCTGAGAATCCGTATGGATCAAGATTCCTCGCAGACCCAAGCTGCCACCGACAAGGACCCTGGCTGCCCTTGCAGGGCCAAAACCCTCCTCCAAACTGACATCAAGAAAGTGGGGGGCAGAGTCTCTTTCTCAGAGAAAACGGACACTTTTTGTGTCCCGGCCCTAAGGCACTCTGCTCCCGGACTCCAACTGAAATGCCGCATGGATCAAGATCCTTCCCAGACCCAAGCTGCTATCAACTAGAACTCTGGCTGCAATTGTAGGGCTAAATGCCTCCTAAAAACTGGCATCATGCATCTGGGGGACTGAGTTTTCTTTCACATGGAAATGCGCCATTTTTTGCATCGAAGGCCACATATCTGTGAGTTGACAGCCGCATGCTGAAATTCCGCATGGATTAAGATTCCTCGCAGACCCAAGCTGCCACCAACAAGGACCCTGGCTGCCCTTGCAGGGCCAAAACCCTCCTCCAAACTGACATCAAGAAACTGGGGGGCAGAGTTCTCTTTCTCAAAGAAGAGGGACACTTTTTGTGTCCCGGCCCTAAGGCACTGTGCTCCCGGTGATGCCGTTTGGTTTCTGCCTTTTTTCTTTTATATGTTCTCTGTACTCTCTGCACATATTTTTCTGGCTCTGTAGCCTACTATATTAATAGCTAGTTTTTCCAGTCCCTTTCCATAGCCTTTCCCTAAGCAGAAAGACAAAACAAATTCCAGAGCTCCAAGCCACAGGGGGTTGCAAGGCCCTGTCCTATCTCAGTTCTTCCTGGGAACCAAGGCCGAGAACAACTCTGAGGTACATTTTCATAAGCAGAGTGCAGCCAGTGCTGAGAGGGGGGCTCCAGGGAAGGGGCTGGACCTGAGGGGGAATTGAATCGCCACTTGTTCTCCTTATTGGTGCTCTTAATTATGCTAATTTCCTAAAAGCTATAAAAATGTACTCACCCCTGGAGGGGCTGGGCTTTTATGGACACCTTTCCATAACTGCTCCTGAAGACCTTCAAAATAAAGATCCCCTTTTTTATTACCTCCTTGCTAAAATGATCTCGAGGTTCTTTTCCAGGCTGGGGGAAAAGGCAACAGTTATTTGGCACACCCAGAAGGGACACAAGAACCTGGTACCCTTCCTCTGGACCGAAAACATCCTGCAAGGAATTCCTTTCTGACAGCAATCTAAAGAATTCCCTGCCACGGGCCGGAGGTCGAGACACCATGGTTCCAAGATCCCACAGGAGGTAGTATAAAGGTGGTTCTTTTCGTTGTGTAGTGTGTAGTTTGTATGTGTGTGTTTTGTTTATGTATTGTGTATCTGTTTAAAGTCAGTAATTGCTAGCGATCCCAGGACAACCTGGCGTGGTGGTGAGAAAATTTGCTTTTGAAATCATTTCTCCAAGTTTTTCCTGTTGCCGATTTTCCAACCTGCCCCCGAGATCGGCTGGTGGGGAGGAGGCGGGTGTGTGATCTCGGCTGAGATTTTTCACTGGTAGAGAAAAGCAAATCACAGTGCGAAAGTTTAGTTCATGTTTAGCACATGCGAGCTTTGAATTGAAAGCTGGCCTGGAGACATCTGGGCATGGAGCGGCCGGGGGAGGCCTGGTCTGCTTCTTGGTAGGAGGTGGGGGATGGGCCCCGCTTCCTACAGGTTTGTGGAGCGGCTGGGTGCCAGCCGCTCCTTGGTGGGAGGCGAGTGAAAATCTCGTTCCTGAACAGGTCTGTGGAGAGGCTGGGTGTCCAGCCTGCTCCTTACTGGAGCGCATGGGAAGATCCTCGCTTCAGCAAGTTTTGGGAACGGCGAGAAAGCTCCGTTCGCACCATGTAGGAAGGGGAGAAGCCCCCACTTTCTATGTTCCATCTGTAAAAAGTTTTTCCAAGATTTTAAGGCAAGGGCGACTCCCGGACTTCCGGGACGGCTCCGCGAGCAGGGCGGTCACTCCCCCCTGACAGAAGCGGGGCACCAGCCGCTCTGAGAGGGGCGGAGGTGATTCCTACCATTGCCCTGGTCACGGCCGGGGGATGCGCGGGGGAGCGGTCCCAGGAAGCGAACCGGGACCGGGGCTGCCGCTGCGCTGCTTCGGCCCTGCTCTGGCGGAGGCGGGGCCGCCGCTGCGCGGCCACGGCCCGGCTCACTCGCTGCTCCTGGGCCCCGCCCACACCGGCCCAGAGCGGGCCGGGAGTGTGAGATCTAAGAGCAGGAACGGCCCTATCGCACTTTCCACAGTAACGAGCTTGTTTTAAGGACACCCGAGAGCCGCAGTGAGCAGCAGCACGGGCCGAGCGCGGGCGAGCCGGGGGTGCCCCTGGGCGGGGGTGCCCGCATGCCGCGCCCGTCCCCGGCCGTGCGAGGGCAGCGAGCGCTCTTTGTCTGCTCTGGTAAGCACTCAAAAGGGAAACACCGAGCCCAAAGAACAAGAAGCCGTTTTTAGGCTCCCTTAAACCATGCTATAAGTAAGCAGAGTCCTGTGTTAACAAATATCTTAGAATGGTTTACTGAGTTAAATTTGTAAAAGACCTTCTCCTGTATCCTTGTGAGTAAAAAAGACCAAGGACTCTTTACTATTATGTAAAATAATCCTGAAACTGGAGAACTAGGGCAGTCAGCAACTGAAAATTGCTGCATCCAACCAGCAGCCAAGAATTGATACATCCAACAGTTGCATGCAACCCACCGTAAGTTTGTTCTGTGAACATAGAAGACATGGACCCTATGCCATGCTACTGAAACTGGATAATGTTATTCTGGAAACGTTTGCTGTCAATCCTAGTATGTCTGTTCCCAGCACTAACTGATAATGTATTTAAGTCTGACTGTTTGCAGACCATGGAAGAAGCCTATTCCAGCAGAGCAGACCTGAAAGATGTGCCAGCCTGGGAGCTGTATGTAGATGAGAGCAGCTTCATGCGAGATGGCAAACAAAAGACAGGTTATGCAGTAAATAAACTACGAACCAGGTAAATCATGAGAAAAGTGTTACCATCAAATGTACCATCACAAAAAGCTGAACTGATTATATCAATGAAAAGATCTAGAACTGAGCAAAGTCATCTAGAAGGAAGGAAGATCAGCAACCATTCAAGCCTAGAGACTGAGTCTATGTTGAATGAAGGGACAGTAATCTTAATGAAGCAGCAAAAGAGAGTCATTCCAAGTCCTGACTAATCTCACCAAATCCAAAGCTGCTGGCAGAGGAGCCTTGAATCTACTGCTCCAGAGTTAAGAAGACGTCTGTCTATAGACAGCCAGAAAACAGAGACTGATACAAATTGAGATGATAAGGATTTAAAACTTCGTTCTTTTGTACCTCTTATCTGTACAGTTGGTAACCGTGATTCAAATTCTGTCCTAAAATTTGCATGTAACTCTAGTCCAAAATGTATCCAAAAGCTCTTCATACACAACTTGTCAAAGTTGAGAATCTGGCCTGGTAAGTTTTGCCCCAAGATAAATATTGGGCCTGTGCCCATGGAGCTGTGATTCAAAATGTAATGTTTAATCATATTAAAGGCTGTTGACAAAACAAAATAGCTCTTAATTTCCTACTAGCCACAAAATCATTAACACTAGTTGTTGTTCTTATGCAAATCTGAATGAAAAATTTTTTTAGAAATTTTGTTGAAATTTGAAAGCAAACTCAAATTCTACACCAAGTAACTCTCAAAAGAGCTTACTGAACCTTGAATATCTTCAGTACACTCACTTCATGGTTACCAAACTGAACCTAGATAGAAGAAATGTTCATAGTAACTGTAGTTATAATTAGCCTCTGTGTAACAACTAGTGGGATAGCCAGTTGTATAAACCAGAGGTATGGTTGAATGCAGAGTAGAGACTAGACAAGACAGAGTCTTGTTAGTCTCTAAAAAAGGGGGGAATGATGCCGCTTGGTTTCTGCCTTTTTTCTTTTATATGTTCTCTGTACTCTCTGCCCATATTTTTGTGGCTCTGTAGCCTACTATATTAATAGCTAGTTTTTCCAGTACCTTTCCATAGCCTTTCCCTAAGCAGAAAGACAAAACAAATTCCAGAGCTCCAAGCCCCAGGGGGTTGCAAGGCCCTGTCCCATCTCAGTTCTTCCTGGGAACCAAGGCTGAGAACAACTCTGAGGTACATTTTCATAAGCAGAGTGCAGCCAGTGCTGAGAGGGGGGCTCCAGGGAAGGGGCTGGACCTGAGGGGGAATTGAATCGCCACTTGTTCTCCTTATTGGTACTCTTAATTATGCTAATTTCCTAAAAGCTATAAATATGTACTCACCCCTGGAGGGGCTGGGCTTTTATGGACACCTTTCCATAACTGCTCCTGAAGACCTTCAAAATAAAGATCCCCTTTATATTACCTCCTTGCTAAAATGATCTCGAGTTTCTTTTCCAGGCTGGGGGAAAAGGTAAGTGACCGGACGCTTCACCTGAAATGCCGCATGGATCAAGATCCTTCCCAGACCCAAGCTGCCATCAGCTAGAACTCTGGCTGCAATTGTAGGGCTAAATGCCTCCTAAAAGCTGGCATCATGCATCTGGGGGACTGAGTTTTCTTTCACATGGAAATGCCATTGTTTGCATCGAAGGCCACATATCTGGGAGTTGACAGCCGCATGCTGAAATTCCGCATGGATTAAGATTCCTCGCAGACCCAAGCCGCCACCAACAAGGACCCTGGCTGCCCTTGCAGGGCCAAAACCCTCCTCCAAACTGACATCAAGAAACTGGGGGGCAGAGTTCTCTTTCTCAGAGAAAAGGACACGTCTTTTGTCGTGGCCCTAAGGCACTGTGCTTCTGCTTCCTCCTGATATCTCGTATGACTAAGATTCCTCACAGACCCAAGCTGCCACCAACAGGGACTCTGGCTGGCCCTTTGCAGGCCAAACCTCCCTCCAAACTGACATCAAGAAACTGGGGGTGGTTCTCAGAGAAAAGGGACACTTTTGTGTCCCGCCCTAAGGCACCTCTCTGCTCCTCTGCTGCGCCTTCAAATTCCGTGATGGATCAAGATTCCCAGAGACCCAAGCTACACCGATAGGGACTCCATGTTCTTGTGGGCTAAAACCCTCCTCCAAACTGACATCATGAAACTGGGGGGCAGTTCCCTTTCAGAGAAAGTGACACTTTTTGTGTCCTGCCCTAAGGCACTCTGCTCCCCGGACGCCACCTGAAATCTGCATGGATCAAGATTATTTCGCTGACGCTAAGATGCCATCAACCAGGACTCTGGTTGCATTTGTAGGGCCAAAACCCTCCACCAAACCGACATCATGAATCTGGGGGCCTAAGTTTTCTTTCACGTGGAAAAGTGCCATCATTTGTATCGTAGGCCCCATGTCTGGGAGTCGACTGCCGCCTCTTCAAATTCGGCATGGAGCAAGATCCCTCGCAGACCCAAGCTGCCACCGACTAGGACACTGGCTGCCCTTGCAGGGCCAAAACCCTCCTCCAAACTGACATCAAGAAACTGGGGGCAGAGCTATCTTTCTCAGAGAAAAGGGACACTTTTTGTGTCCCGGCCCTAAGGCACTCTGCGCCCTGACACCACCTGAAATGCCGCATGGATCAAGATCCTTCCCAGACCCAAGCTGCCATCAGCTAGAACTCTGGCTGCAATTGTAGGGCTAAATGCCTCCTAAAAACTGGCATCATGCATCTGGGGGACTGAGTTTTCTTTCACATGGAAATGCGCCACTGTTTGCATCGAAGGCCAGATATCTGGGAGTTGACAGCCGCATGCTGAAATTCCGCATGGATTAAGATTCCTCGCAGACCCAAGCTGCCACCAAGAAGGACCCTGGCTGCCCTTGCAGGGCCAAAACCCTCCTCCAAACTGACATCAAGAAACTGGGGGGCAGAGTTCTCTTTCTCAGAGAAAACGGACACTTTTTGTGTCCCTGCCCTCCTAGTACTGTGCCCCGTGATGCCGTTTGGTTTCTGCCTTTTTTCTTTTATATGTTCTCTGTACTCTCTGCACATATTTTTGTGGCTCTGTAGCCTACTATATTAATAGCTAGTTTTTCCAGTACCTTTCCATAGCCTTTCCCTAAGCAGAAAGACAAAACAAATTCCAGAGCTCCAAGCCCCAGGGGGTTGCAAGGCCCTGTCCTATCTCAGTTCTTCCTGGGAACCAAGGCCGAGAACAACTCTGAGGTACATTTTCATAAGCAGAGTGCAGCCAGTGCTGAGAGGGGGGCTCCAGGGAAGGGGGCTGGACCTGAGGGGGAATTGAATCGCCACTTGTTCTCCTTATTGGTGCTCTTAATCAATTATGCTAATTTCCTAAAAGCTATAAATATGTACTCACCCCTGGAGGGGCTGGGCTTTTATGGACACCTTTCCATAACTGCTCCTGAAGACCTTAAAAATAAAGATCCCCTTTTATATTACCTCCTTGCTAAAATGATCTCGAGTTTCTTTCCAGGCTGGGGGAAAAGGCAACAGTTATTTACACACCCAGAAGGGACACGAACCTGGTACCCCTCCTCTGGACCGAAAAACATCCTGCAAGGAATTCTTTCTGACAGCAATCTAAAGAATCTTCTTCTGCCACGGGCCTGAGGTCGAGACAGATGAGGATGAAGATCCCACAGGAGGTAGTATAAAGGTGGTTCTTTTCGTTGTGTAGTGTGTAGTTTGTGGCAAAATTGTTTATGTATTGTGTATCTGTTTAAAGTCAGTAATTGTTAGCGATCCCAGGACAACCTGGCGTGGTGGTGAGAAAATTTGCTTTTGAAATCATTTCTCCAAGTTTTTCCTGTTGCTGATTTTCCAACCTGCCCCAGAGATCGGCTGGTGGGGAGGAGGCGGGTGTGTGATCTCGGCTGAGATTGTTCACTGGTAGAGAAAAGCAAATCACAGTGTGAAAGTTTATTTCATGTTTAGCACATGCGAGTTTTGAATTGAAAGCTGGCCTGGAGACATCTAGGCATGGAGCGGCCGGGGGAGGCCTGGTCTGCTTCTTGGTAGGAGGTGGGGGATGGGCCCCGCTTCCTACAGGTTTGTGGAGCGGCTGGGTGTCCAGCCTGCTCCTTGGTGGGAGGCTGGGGAGAGATTCCCACTTCCTACAGGTTTGTGGAGCGGCTGGGTGTCCAGCCTGCTCCTTGGTGGGAGGCTGGGGAGAGATTCCCACTTCCTACAGGTTTGTGGAGCGGCTGGGTGCCCAGCCTGCTCCTTGGTGGGAAGCTGGGGAGAGATTCCCACTTCCTACAGGTTTGTGGAGCGGCTGGGTGCCCAGCCTGCTCCTTGGTGGGAGGCGAGTGAGAAATCCTCGCTTCCTACAGGTCTGTGGAGAGGCTGGGTGTCCAGCCTGCTCCTTAGTGGGAGGCGAGGGAGAGATCCTCGCTTCCAGCAAGTTTTGTGGAACGGCCGAGAAAGCTCGGTTCGCACCATTGTAAGGGAAGGGGGAGAAGCCCCCACTTTCTATGTTCCATCTGTAAAAAGTTTTTCCAAGATTTTAAGGCAAGGGCGACTCCCGGACTTCCGGGACGGCTCCGCGAGCAGGGCGGTCACTCCCCCGTGACAGAAGTGGGGCACCAGCCGCTCTGAGAGGGGCGGAGGTGATTCCTGCCATTGCCCTGGTCACGGCCGGGGGATGCGCGGGGGAGCGGTCCCAGGAAGCGAACCGGGACCGGGGCTGCCGCTGCGCTGCTTCGGCCCTGCTCTGGCGTAGGCGGGGCCGCCGCTGCGCGGCCACGGCCCGGCTCACTCGCTGCTCCTGGGCCCCGCCCGCACCGGCCCAGAGCGGGCCGGGAGTGTGAGATCTAAGAGCAGGAACGGCCCCATCGCACTTTCCACAGTAACGAGCTTGTTTTAAGGACACCCGAGAGCCGCTGTGAGCAGCAGCACGGGCCGAGCGCGGGCGAGCCGGGGGTGCCCCTGGGCGGGGGTGCCCGCATGCCGCGCCCGTCCCCGGCCGTGCGAGGGCAGCGAGCGCTCTTTGTCTGCTCTGGTAAGCACTCAAAAGGGAAACACCGAGCCCAAAGAACAAGAAGCCGTTTTTAGGCTCCCTTAAACCATGCTATAAGTAAGCAGAGTCCTGTGTTAACAAATATCTTAGAATGGTTTACTGAGTTAAATTTGTAAAAGACCTTCTCCTGTATCCTTGTGAGTAAAAAAGACCAAGGACTCTTTACTATTATGTAAAATAATCCTGAAACTGGAGAACTAGGGCAGTCAGCAACTGAAAATTGCTGCATCCAACCAGCAGCCAAGAATTGATACATCCAACAGTTGCATGCAACCCACTGTAAGTTTGTTCTGTGAACATAGAAGACATGGACCCTATGCCATGCTACTGAAACTGGATAATGTTATTCTGAAAACGTTTGCTGTCAATCCTAGTATGTCTGTTCCCAGCACTAACTGATAATGTATTTAAGTCTGACTGTTTGCAGACCATTCCAGCAGAGCAGACCTGAAAGATGTGCCAGCCTGGGAGCTGTATGCAGATGAGAGCAGCTTCATGCGAGATGGCAAACAAAAGACAGGTTATGCAGTAACAACCACGAACCAGGTAACCATGAGAAAAGTGTTACCATCAAATGTGCCATCACAAAAAGCTGAACTGATTATATCAATGAAAGATCTAGAACTGAGCAAAGTCATCTAGAAGGAAGGAAGACTAGCAACTATTCAAGCCTAGAGACTGAGTCTATGTTGAATGAAGGGACAGTAATCTTACGAGCTAAGTAAAAAGAGTCATTCCAAGTCCTGACTACCCTCACCAAATCCAAAGCTGCTGGCAGAGAGCCTTGAATTCACTGCTCCAGAGTTAAGAAGACGTCTGCTCCATAGACAGCCAGAAAACAGAGACTGATACAAATTGAGATGATATGATTTAAACTGTTCTTTTGTACCTCTTATCTGTACAGTTGGTAACCGTGATTCAAATTTGGTCCTAAAATTTGCATGTAACTCTAGTCCAAAATGTATCCAAAAGCTCTTCATAAGGACAACTTGTCAAAGTTGAGAATCTGGCCTGGTAAGTTTTGCCCCAAGATAAAGATTGGGCCTGTGCCCATGGAGCTGTGATTCCAAATGTAATGTTTAATCATATTAAAGGCTGTTGACAAAACAAAATAGCTCTTAATTTCCTACTAGCCACAAAATCATTAACACTAGTTGTTGTTCTTATGCAAATCTGAATGAAAAATTTTTTTAGAAATTTGGTTGAAATTTGAAAGCAAACTCAAATTCTACACCAAGTAACGCTCAAAAGAGCTTACTGAACCTTGAATATCTTCAGTACACTCACTTCATGGTTACCAAACTGAACCTAGATAAAAGAAATGTTCATAGTAACTGTAGTTATAATTAGCATCTGTGTAACAACTAGTGGGATAGCCAGTTGTATAAACCAGAGGTATGGTTGAATGCAGAGTAGAGACTAGACAAGACAGAGTCTTGTTAGTCTCTAAAAAAGGGGGGAATGATGCCGTTTGGTTTCTGCCTTTTTTCTTTTATATGTTCTCTGTACTCTCTGCCCATATTTTTGTGGCTCTGTAGCCTACTATATTAATAGCTAGTTTTTCCAGTACCTTTCCATAGCCTTTCCCTAAGCAGAAAGACAAAACAAATTCCAGAGCTCCAAGCCCCAGGGGGTTGCAAGGCCCTGTCCTATCTCAGTTCTTCCTGGGAACCAAGGCCGAGAACAACTCTGAGGTACATTTTCATAAGCAGAGTGCAGCCAGTGCTGAGAGGGGGGCTCCAGGGAAGGGGCTGGACCTGAGGGGGAATTGAATCGCCACTTGTTCTCCTTATTGGTGCTCTTAATCAATTATGCTAATTTCCTAAAAGCTATAAATATGTACTCACCCCTGGAGGGGCCGGGCTTTTATGGACACCTTTCCATAACTGCTCCTGAAGACCTTAAAAATAAAGATCCCCTTTTATATTACCTCCTTGCTAAAATGATCTCAAGTTTCTTTTCCAGGCTGGGGGAAAAGGCAACACTCCAAACTGACATCAAGAAACTGGGGGGCAGAGTTCTCTTTCTCAGAGGAAAGGGACACTGTTTGTTTCTCGGCCCTAAGGCACTCTGCTCCCTGCTGCCTCCTGAAATTCCGTATGGATCAAGATTCCTCGCAGACCCAAGCTGCCACCGACCAGGACCCTGGCTGCCCTTGCA
>JAVTVJ010006957.1:0-13466 GCA_034509425.1 Eopsaltria australis
TTCAGGTGGCGTCCGGTGTTGCCTTTTCCCCCCGCCTGGAAAAGAAACTCGAGATCATTTTAGCAAGGAGGTAATATAAAAGGGGATTTTTATTTTGACGGTCTTCAGGAGCAGTTATGGAAAGGTGTCCATAAAAGCCCAGCCCCTCCAGGGGTGGGTACATATTTATAGCTGTTAGGAAATTAGCATAATTGATTAAGAGCACCAATAAGGAGAACAAGTGGCGATTCAATTCCCCCTCAGGTCCAGCCCCTTCACTGGAGCCCCCCTCTCAGCACTGGCTGCACTCTGATTATGAAAATGTACCTCAGAGTTGTTCTCGGCCTTGGTTCCCAGGAAGACCTGAGATAGGACAGGGCCTTGCAACCCCCTGGGGCTTGGAGCTCTGGATTTAGTATTGTTCTTTCATGCTTAGGGAAAAGGCTATGGAACGGTACTGGGAAAAACTAGCTATTAATATAGTAGGCTACAAGAGCCACAAAATACATGTGCGAGAGTACAGAGAACATTATAAATAGAAAAAAAGGCAGAACGCAAACGGGCATCACCGGAAGCACAGATGCTTAGGGCCGGACACAAAAAAGTGTCCCTTTTCCACATGAGAAAGAGAACATCTGCCCCCAGTTCTTGATGTCAGTTTGGAGGAGGGTTTTGGCCCTGCAAGGGCAGTCAGTGTCCTTGTTGGTGGCAGCTTGGGTCTGCGAGGAATCTTAATCCATGCGGAATTTCAGCATGCGGCTGTCAACTCCCAGATATGTGGCCTTCGATGCAACAATGGCGTATTTCCATGTGAAAGAAAACTCAGTCCCCCAGATGCATGATGCCAGTTTTTAGGAGGCATTTAGCCCTACAATCTCAGCCAGAGTTCTACCTGATGGCAGCTTGGGTCTGGGAAGGATCTTGATCCATGCGGCATTTCAGGTGGCGTTCGGTGTTGCCTTTTCCCCCAGCCTGGAAAAGAAACTCGGATCATTTTGCCAAGGAGGTATATAAAAGGGGATCTTTTAATTTGAAGGTCTTCAGGAGCAGTTATGGAAAGGTGTCCATAAAAGCCCAGCCCCTCCAGGGGTTGAGTACATATTTATAGGCTTATAGGAAATTAGCATAATTAAGAGTCACCATAAGGCAGAACAAGTGGGATTCAATTCCCCCCTCAGGTCGCCAGCCCTTCCCTGGGAGCCCCCTCTCAGCACTGGCTGCACTCTGCTTATGAAAATGTACCTCAGAGTTGTTCTCGGCCTTGGTTCCCAGGAAGAACTGAGATAGGACAGGGCCTTGCAACCCCCGGGGGCTTGGAGCTCTGGAATTTGTTTTGTCTTTCTGCTTAGGGAAAGGCTATGGAAAGGTACTGGGAAAACTAGCTATTAATATAGTAGGCTACAGAGCCACAAAAATATGTGCAGAGAGTACAGAGAACATATAAAAGAAAAAAGGCAGAAACCAAACGGCATCATTCCCCCTTTTTTAGAGACTAACAAGACTCTGTCTTGTCTAGTCTCTACTCTGCATTCAACCATACCTCTGGTTTATACAACTGGCTATCCCACTAGTTGTAACACAGATGCTAATTATAACTACAGTTACTATGAACATTTCTTTTATCTAGGTTCAGTTTGGTAACCATGAAGTGAGTGTACTGAAGATATTCAAGGCTCAGTAAGCTCTTTTGAGAGTTACTTGGTGTAGAATTTGAATTTGCTTTCAAATTTCAACCAAATTTCTAAAAAAATTTTTCATTCAGATTTGCATAAGAACACCAACTAGTGTTAATGATTTTGTGGCTAGTAGGAAATTAAGAGCTATTTTGTTTTGTCAACAGCCTTTAATATGATTAAACATTACATTTGGAATCACAGCTCCATGGGCACAGGCCCAATCTTTATCTTGGGGCAAAACTTACCAGGCCAGATTCTCAACTTGGACAAGTTGTCCTTATGAAGAGCTTTTGGATACATTTTGGACTAGAGTTACATGCAAATTTTAGGACCAAATTTGAATCACGGTTACCAACTGTACAGATAAGAGGTACAAAAAGAACAGTTTAAATCATATCATCTCAATTTGTATCAGTCTCTGTTTTCTGGCTGTCTATGGAGCAGACGTCTTCTTAACTCTGGAGCAGTGAATTCAAGGCTCTCTGCCAGCAGCTTTGGATTTGGTGAGGGTGGTCAGGACTTGGAATGACTCTTTTGACTTAGCTCGTAAGATTACTGTCCCTTCATTCAACATAGACTCAGTCTCTAGGCTTGAATAGTTGCTAGTCTTCCTTCCTTCTAGATGACTTTGCTCAGTTCTAGATCTTTCATTGATATAATCAGTTCAGCTTTTTGTGATGGTCACATCTTTGATGGTACACAGCTTTTCCTCATGTTACCTGGTTCGTGGTTGTTTGACTGCATAACCTTGATCTTTTGTTTGCCATCTCGCATAAGCTGCTCTCATCTGCATACGCTCCACGGGCTGGCACATCTTTGCAGGATCTGCTCTGCTGGAATAGCCTTCTTCACATGGTGCTGCAAACAGTTCAGACTTAAATACTTTATCAGTTAGTGCTGGGAACGACATACTAGGCATTGACAGCAAGCGTTTATTTTCAGAATAACATTATCCAGGTTTCAGTAAGCATGGCATAGGGTCCATGTCTCATAATGTTCACAGAACAAACTACTAGTGGGTTGGGCATGCAACTGTTGGATGTATCAAATTCTTTGCTGCTGGTTGGATGCAGCAATTTTCAGTTGCTGACTGCCCTAGTTCTCCAGTTTCAGGATTATTTTACATAAAAGTAAAGAGTCCTTGGTCTTTTTTACTCACAAGGATACAGGAGAAGGTCTTTTACAAATTTAACTCAGTAAAACATTCTAAGATATTTGTTAACACAGGACTCTGCTTACTTATAGCATGGTTTAAGGGATCCTAAAAACGGCTTCTTGTTCTTTGGGCTCGGTGTTTCCCTTTTGAGTGCTTACCAGAGCAGACAAAGAGCGCTCGCTGCCCTCGCACGGCCGGGGACGGGCGCGGCATGCGGGCACCCCCGCCCAGGGGCACCCCGGCTCGCCCGCGCTCGGCCCGTGCTGCTGCTCACAGCGGCTCTCGGGTGTCCTTAAAACAAGCTCGTTACTGTGGAAAGTGCGATAGGGCCGTTCCATGCTCTTAGATCTCACACTCCCGGCCCGCTCTGGGCCGGTGCGGGCGGGGCCCAGGAGCAGCGAGTGAGCCGGGCCGTGGCCGCGCAGCGGCGGCCCCGCCTCCGCCAGAGCAGGGCCGGAGCAGCGCAGCGGCAGCCCCGGTCCCGGGTCGCTTCCTGGGACCGCTCCCCCGCGCATCCCCCGGCCGTGACCAGGGCAATGGCAGGAATCACCTCCGCCCCTCTCAGAGCGGCTGGTGCCGCGCTTCTGTCACGGGGGAGTGACCGCCCTGCTCGCGGAGCCGTCCCGGAAGTCCGGGAGTCGCCCTTGCCTTAAAATCTTGGAAAAACTTTTTACAGATGGAACATAGAAAAGGTGGGGGCCTTCTCCACTATCCCTTAAATGGCTGCGAACCGAAGCTTCCTCGGCCGGTTCCCCAAAACTTGCTGGAAGGAGGAGCTCTCCCTCGCCTCCGCACTAAGGAGCAGGCTGGACACACCAGCCTCTCAGCAGACCTGTAGGCAGCGAGGATTTCCTCACTCGCCTCCCACCAAGGAGCCCAGGCTGGGCACCAGCGCTCAACAAACTGTTAGGAAGTGGAATCTCTCCCACAGCTTCCCCCCAAGGAGCCAAGGCTGGGCACCCAGGTCAGCTTCCACAACACCTGTAGGAAAGTGGGAATCTTCACGCCAGCCTCCACAGGAGCAGGCTGGGCACCCAGCCGCTCCACAAACCTGTAGGAAGTGGGAATCTCTCCCCAGCTTCCCCCCAAGGAGCAGGCTGGGCACCCAGCCGCTCCACAAACCTGTAGGAAGTGGGAATCTCTCCCCAGCCTCCCACCAAGGAGCAGGCTGGACACCCAGCCGCTCCCACAAACCTGTAGGAAGCGGGGCCCATCCCCCACCTCCTACCAAGAAGCAGACCAGGCCTCCCCGGCCGCTCCATGCACAGAATGTCTCCAAGGCTCAGCTTTCAATTCAACACTCGCATGTGCTAAACATGAAATAACCTTTCGCACTGTGATTTGCTTTTCTCTCCCAGTGAACAATCTCAGCCGAGATCACACACCCGCCTCCTCCCCACCAGCCGATCTCTGGGGCAGGTTGGAAAATCGGCAACCGGAAAAACTTGGAGAAATGATTTCAAAAGCAAATTTTCTCACCACCACGCCAGGTTGTCCTGGGATCGCTAACAATTACTGACTTAAAACAGATACACAAAACATAAACAATACACACACATACAAACTACACACTACACAACGAAAAGAACCACCTTTATACTACCTCCTGTGGGATCTTGGAACCAGGGTGTCTCGACCTCAGGCCCTGGCAGGGAATTCTTTAGATTGCTGTCAGGAAGGAATTCCTTGCAGGATGTTTTCGGTCCAGAGGAAGGGTACCAGGTTCTCGTGTCCCTTCTGGGTGTGCCAAATAACTGTTGCCTTTTCCCCCAGCCTGGAAAAGAAAAAAGAAACTCGAGATCAATTTAGCAAGGAGGTAATATAAAAGGGGATCTTTATTTTGAAGGTCTTCAGGAGCAGTTATGGAAAGGTGTCCATAAAAGCCCAGCCCCTCCAGGGGTGAGTACATATTTATAGCTTTTAGGAAATTAGCATAATTGATTAAGAGCACCAATAAGGAGAACAAGTGCCGATTCAATTCCCCCTCAGGTCCAGCCCCTTCCCTGGAGCCCCCCTCTCAGCACTGGCTGCACTCTGCTTATGAAAATGTACCTCAGAGTTGTTCTCGGCCTTGGTTCCCAGGAAGAACTGAGATAGGACAGGGCCTTGCAACCCCCTGGGGCTTGGAGCTCTGGAATTTGTTTTGTCTTTCTGCTAGGGAAAGGCTATGGAAAGGTACTGGAAAAACTAGCTATTAATATAGTAGGCTACAGAGCCACAAAAATATGGGCAGAGAGTACAGAGAACATATAAAAGAAAAAAGGCAGAAACCAAACGGCATCATTCCCCCCTTTTTAAGAGACTAACAAGACTCTGTCTTGTCTAGTCTCTACTCTGCATTCAACCATACCTCTGGTTTATACAACTGGCTATCCCAACTAGTTGTTACACAGATGCTAATTATAACTACAGTTACTATGAACATTTCTTTTATCTAGGTTCAGTTTGGTAACCATGAAGTGAGTGTACTGAAGATATTCAAGGTTCAGTAAGCTCTTTTGAGAGTTACTTGGTGTAGAATTTGAGTTTGCTTTCAAATTTCAACCAAATTTCTAAAAAAATTTTTCATTCAGATTTGCATAAGAACAACAACTAGTGTTAATGATTTTGTGGCTAGTAGGAAATTAAGAGCTATTTTGTTTTGTCAACAGCCCTTTAATATGATTAAACATTACATTTGGAATCACAGCTCCATGGGCCACAGGCCCAATCTTATCTTGGGGCAAAACTTACCAGGCCAGATTCTCAACTTTGACAAGTTGTCCTTATGAAGAGCTTTTGATACATTTTGGACTAGAGTTACATGCAAATTTTAGGACCAAATTTGAATCACGGTTACCAACTGTACAGATAAGAGGTACAAAAGAACAGTTTAAATCATATCATCTCAATTTGTATCAGTCTCTGTTTTCTGGCTGTCTATGGAGCAGACGTCTTCTTAACTCTGGAGCAGTGAATTCAAGGCTCTCTGCCAGCAGCTTTGGATTTGGTGAGGGTAGTCAGGACTTGGAATGACTCTTTTACTTAGCTCGTTAAGATTACTGTCCCTTCATTCAACATAGACTCAGTCTCTAGGCTTGAATAGTTGCTAGTCTTCCTTCCTTCTAGATGACTTTGCTCAGTTCTAGATCTTTCATTGATATAATCAGTTCAGCTTTTTGTGATGGTACATTTGATGGTAAAACTTTTCTCATGGTTACCTGGTTCGTGGTTGTTACTGCATAACCTGTCTTTTGTTTGCCATCTCGCATGAAGCTGCTCTCATCTGCATACAGCTCCAGGCTGGCACATCTTTCAGGTCTGCTCTGCTGGAATAGGCTTCTTCCATGGTCTGCAAACAGTCAGACTTAAATACATTATCAGTTAGTGCTGGGAACAGACATACTAGGATTGACAGCAAACGTTTTCAGAATAACATTATCCAGTTTCAGTAGCATGGCATAGGGTCCATGTCTTCTATGTTCACAGAACAAACTTACAGTGGGTTGCATGCAACTGTTGGATGTATCAATTCTTGGCTGCTGGTTGGATGCAGCAATTTTCAGTTGCTGACTGCCCTAGTTCTCCAGTTTCAGGATTATTTTACATAATAGTAAAGAGTCCTTGGTCTTTTTTACTCACAAGGATACAGGAGAAGGTCTTTTACAAATTTAACTCAGTAAACCATTCTAAGATATTTGTTAACACAGGACTCTGCTTACTTATAGCATGGTTTAAGGGAGCCTAAAAACGGCTTCTTGTTCTTTGGGCTCGGTGTTTCCCTTTTGAGTGCTTACCAGAGCAGACAAAGAGCGCTCGCTGCCCTCGCACGGCCGGGGACGGGCGCGGCATGCGGGCACCCCCGCCCAGGGGCACCCCCGGCTCGCCCGCGCTCGGCCCGTGCTGCTGCTCACAGCGGCTCTCGGGTGTCCTTAAAACAAGCTCGTTACTGTGGAAAGTGCGATAGGGCCGTTCCTGCTCTTAGATCTCACACTCCCGGCCCGCTCTGGGCCGGTGCGGGCGGGGCCCAGGAGCAGCGAGTGAGCCGGGCCGTGGCCGCGCAGCGGCGGCCCCGCCTCCGCCAGAGCAGGGCCGAAGCAGCGCAGCGGCAGCCCCGGTCCCGGTTCGCTTCCTGGGACCGCTCCCCCGCGCATCCCCGGCCGTGACCAGGGCAATGGCAGGAATCACCTCCGCCCCTCTCAGAGCGGCTGGTGCCCCGCTTCTGTCACGGGGGAGTGACCGCCCTGCTCGCGGAGCCGTCCCGGAAGTCCGGGAGTCGCCCTTGCCTTAAATCTTGGAAAAACTTTTTACAGATGGAACATAGAAAGTGGGGGCTTCTCCCCCTTCCCTTACAATGGTGCGAACCGAGCTTTCTCGGCCGTTCCACAAAACTTGCTGGAAGCGAGGATCTCTCCCTCGCCTCCCACTAAGGAGCAGGCTGGACACCCAGCCTCTCCACAGACCTGTAGGAAGCGAGGATTTCTCACTCGCCTCCCACCAAGGAGCAGGCTGGGCACCCAGCCGCTCCACAAACCTGTAGGAAGTGGGAATCTCTCCCCAGCTTCCCACCAAGGAGCAAGCTGGGCACCCAGCCGCTCCACAAACCTGTAGGAAGTGGGAATCTCTCCCCAGCCTCCCACCAAGGAGCAGGCTGGACACCCAGCCGCTCCACAAACCTGGTAGGAAGTGGGAATCTCTCCCCAGCCTCCCACCAAGGAGCAGGCTGGACACCCAGCCGCTCCACAAACCTGTAGGAAGTGGGATCTCTCCCCAGCCTCCCACCAAGGAGCAGGCTGGACACCCAGCCGCTCCACAAACCTGTAGGAAGCGGGGCCCATCCCCCACTCCTACCAAGAAGCAGACCAGGCCTCCCCCGGCCGCTCCATGCCCAGATGTCTCCAGGCCAGCTTTCAATTCAAAACTCGCATGTGCTAAACATGAAATAAACTTTCGCACTGTGATTTGCTTTTCTCTACCAGTGAACAATCTCAGCCGAGATCACACACCCGCCTCCTCCCCACCAGCCGATCTCTGGGCAGGTTGGAAAATCGGCAACAGGAAAAACTTGGAGAAATGATTTCAAAAGCAAATTTTCTCACCACCACGCCAGGTTGTCCTGGGATCGCTAACAATTACTGACTTTAAACAGATACACAATACATAAACCATACACACACATACAAACTACACACTACACAATGAAAAGAACCACCTTTATACTACCTCCTGTGGGATCTTGGAACCATGGTGTCTCGACCTCAGGCCGGTGGCAGGGAATTCTTTAGATTGCTGTCAGAAAGGAATTCCTTGCAGGATGTTTTCGGTCCAGAGGAAGGGTACCAGGTTCTCGTGTCCTTCTGGTGTGCAATAACTGTTGCCTTTTCCCCCAGCCTGGAAAAGAAACTCGAGATCATTTTAGCAAGGAGGTAATATAAAAGGGGATCTTTATTTTGAAGGTCTTCAGGAGCAGTTATGGAAAGGTGTCCATAAAAGCCCAGCCCCTCCAGGGGTGAGTAAATATTTATAGCTTTTAGGAAATTAGCATAATTAAGAGCACCAATAAGGAGAACAAGTGGAGATTCAATTCCCCCTCAGGTCCAGCCCCTTCCCTGGAGCCCCCCTCTCAGCACTGGCTGCACTCTGCTTATGAAAATGTACCTCAGAGTTGTTCTCGGCCTTGTTCCGCAGGAAGAACTGAGATAGGACGGCCCTTGCAACGCCCTGGGCTTGGAGGACATCTGAATTTGTTTTGTGCTTTCTTGCTTAGGGAAAGTGCTATGGAAAGTACTGGAAAAACTAGCTATTAATATAGTAGCTCAGAGGCCAAAAATATGTGCAGAGAGTACAGAGAACATATAAAAAGAAAAAGGCAGAAAACCAAACGCATCACCGGGCAGAGTGCCTTAGGGTCGGGACACAAAAAGTGTCTTTTTCTCTGAGAAATTGAACTCTGCCCCCCAGTTTCTTGATGTCAGTTTGGAGGAGGGTTTTGGCCCTGCAAGGGCAGCCAGGGTCCTTGTTGGTGGCAGCTTGGGTCTGAGAGGAATCTTAATCCATGGGGAATTTCAGCATGCGGCTGTCAACTCCCAGATATGTGGCCTTCGATGCAAACAATGGCGCATTTCCATGTGAAAGAAAACTCAGTCCCCCAGATGCATGATGCCAGTTTTTAGGAGGCATTTAGCCCTACAACTGCAGCCAGAGTTCTAGCTGATGGCAGCTTGGGTCTGGGAAGGATCTTGATCCATGCGGCATTTCAGGTGGCGTCCGGTGTTGCTTTCCCCCAGCCTGGAAAAGAAACTCGAGATCATTTTAGCAAGGAGGTAATATAAAAGGGGATCTTTATTTTGAAGGTCTTCAGGAGCATTTATGGAAAGGTGTCCATAAAAGCCCAGACCCTCCAGGGGTGAGTACATATTTATAGCTTTTAGGAAATTAGCATAATTAAGAAGCCAATAAGGAGTACAAGTGGCGATTCAATCCCCTCGGTCGCAGCCCTTCCTGGAGCGCCTCTCAGCACTGCTGCACTCTGCTTTATGAAAATGTACCTCGAGTTGTTCTCGGCCTTGTTCCAGGAAGAAGCTGTGATAGGACGGGCCTTGCACGCCCCTGGGCTTGGAGCTCCGGAATTTGTTTTGTCTTTCTGCTTAGGGAAAGCTATGGAAATGTACTGGAAAAACTAGCTATTAATATAGTAGGCTACAGAGCCACAAAAATATGTGCAGAGAGTACAGAGAACATATAAAAGAAAAAAGGCAGAAACCAAAAGGCATCATTCCCCCCTTTTTTAGAGACTAACAAGACTCTGTCTTGTCTAGTCTCTACTCTGCATTCAACCATAACTCTGGTTTATACAACTGGCTATCACACTAGTTGTTACACAGATGCTAATTATAACTACAGTTACTATGAACATTTCTTTTATCTAGGTTCAGTTTGGTAACCATGAAGTGAGTGTACTGAAGATATTCAAGGTTCAGTAAGCTCTTTGAGAGTTACTTGGTGTAGAATTTGAGTTTGCTTTCAAATTTCAACCAAATTTCTAAAAAAATTTTTCATTCAGATTTGCATAAGAACAACAACTAGTGTTAATGATTTTGTGGCTAGTAGGAATTTAAGAGCTATTTTGTTTTGTCAACAGCCTTTAATATGATTAAACATTACATTTGGAATCACAGCTCCATGGGCACAGGCCCAATCTTTATCTTGGGGCAAAACTTACCAGGCCAGATTCTCAACTTTGACAAGTTGTCCTTATGAAGAGCTTTTGGATACATTTTTGACTAGAGTTACATGCAAATTTTAGGACCAAATTTGAATCACGGTTAACAACTGTACAGATAAGAGGTACAAAAGAACAGTTTAAATCATATCATCTCAATTTGTATCATTCTCTGTTTTCTGGCTGTCTATGGAGCAGACGTCTTCTTAACTCTGGAGAAGTGAATTCAAGGCTCTCTGCCAGCAGCTTTGGATTTGGTGAGGGTAGTCAGGACTTGGAATGACTCCTTTTACTTAGCTCGTAAGAATACTGTCCCTTCATTCAACATAGACTCAGTCTCTAGGCTTGAATAGTTGCTAGTCTTCCTTCCTTCTAGATGACTTTGCTCAGTTCTAGATCTTTCATTGATATAATCAGTTCAGCTTTTGGTGATGGTACATTTGATGGTAACACTTTTCTCATGGTTACCTGGTTCGTGGTTGTTACTGCATAACCTGTCTTTTGTTTGCCATCTCGCATGAAGCTGCTCTCATCTGCATACAGCTCCCAGGCTGGCCCATCTTTCAGGTCTGCTCTGCTGGAATGGTCTGCAAACAGTCAGACTTAAATACATTATCAGTTAGTGCTGGGAACAGACATACTAGGATTGACAGCAAACGGTTTCAGAATAACATTATCCAGTTTCAGTAGCATGGCATAGGGTCCATGTCTTCTATGTTCACAGAACAAACTTAGCAGTGGTTGCATGCAACTGTTGGAGGTATCATTCTTGCTGCTGGTTGGATGCAGCATTTTTCAGTTTGCTGACTGCCCTACGTTCTCGCAGTTTCAGATTATTTTACATAATAGTAAAGAGTCCTTGTCTTTTTACTCACAGGATACGGAGAAGGTCTTTTTAGCCACATTTAACTCAGTAAACCATTCTAAGATATTTGTTAACACCAGGACTCTGCTTACTTATAGCATGGTTTAAGGGAGCCTAAAACGGCTTCTTGTTCTTTGGGCTCGTGTTTTCCGCTTTGAGTGCTTCCAGAGCAGCAAGAGCGCTCGCTGCCCTCGCACGGCCGGGGACGGGCGCGGCATGGGGCCACACCCCGCGCCAGGGGGCACCCCCGGCTTGCGCCGCGCTCGCCGTGCTGCTGCTCACAGGGCTCTCGGTGTCCTAAAAACAAGCTCGTTCCTGTGGAAAGTGCGATAGGCCGTTCCTGCTCTTAGATCTCACACCTCGCCCGGCCCGCTCTGGGCCGGTGCGGGCGGGGCCCAGGAGCAGCGAGTGAGCCGGGCCGTGGCCGCGGCCGCGCAGCGGCGGCCCCGCCTCCGCCAGAGCAGGGCCGAAGCAGCGCAGCGGCAGCCCCGGTCCCGGTTCGCTTCCTGGGACCGCTCCCCGCGCATCCCCCGGCCGTGACCAGGGCAATGGCAGGAATCACCTCCGCCCCTCTCAGAGCGGCTGGTGCCCCGCTTCTGTCACGGGGGAGTGACGGCCCTGCTCGCGGAGCCGTCCCGGACGTCCGGGAGTCGCCCTTGCCTTAAAATCTTGGAAAAACTTTTTACAGATGGAACATAGAAAGTGGGGGCTTCTGCCCCTTCCCTTACAATGGTGCGAACCGAGCTTTCTCGGCCGTTCCACAAAACTTGCTGGAAGCGAGGATCTCTCCCTCGCCTCCCACTAAGGAGCAGGCTGGACACCCAGCCTCTCCACAGACCTGTAGGACGCGAGGATTTCTCACTCGCCTCCCACCAAGGAGCAGGCTGGGCACCCAGCCGCTCCACAAACCTGTAGGAAGTGGGAATCTCTCCCCAGCCTCCCACCAAGGAGCAGGCTGGACACCCAGCCGCTCCACAAACCTGTAGGAAGTGGGAATCTCTCCCAGCCTCCCACCAAGGAGCAGGCTGGACACCCAGCCGCTCCACAAACCTGTAGGAAGTGGGAATCTCTCCCCAGCCTCCCACCAAGGAGCAGGCTGGACACCCAGCCGCTCCCACCAACCTGTAGGAAGCGGGGCCCATCCCCCACCTCCTACCAAGAAGCAGACCAGGCCTCCCCCGGCCGCTCCATGCCCAGATGTCTCCAGGCAGCTTTCAATTCAAAACTCGCATGTGCTAAACATGAAATAAACTTTCGCACTGTGATTTGCTTTTCTCTACCAGTGAACAATCTCAGCCGAGATCACACACCCGCCTCCTCCCCACCAGCCGATCTCTGGGCAGGTTGGAAAATCGGCAACAGGAAAAACTTGGAGAAATGATTTCAAAAGCAAATTTTCTCACCACCACGCCAGGTTGTCCTGGGATCGCTAACAATTACTGACTTTAAACAGATACACCATACATAAACAATACACACACATACAAACTACACACTACACAACGAAAAGAACCACCTTTTTACTACCTCCTGTGGGATCTTGGAACCATGGTGTCTCGACCTCAAGCCCGTGGCAGGGAATTCTTTAGATTGCTGTCAGACAGGAATTCCTTGCAGGATGTTTTCGGTCCAGAGGAAGGGTACCAGGTTCTCGTGTCCCTTCTGGGTGTGCCAACTAACTGTTGCCTTTTCCCCAAGCCTGGAAAAGAAACTCGAGATCATTTTAGCAAGGAGGTAATATAAAAGGGGATCTTTATTTTGAAGGTCTTCAGGAGCAGTTATGGAAAGGTGTCCATAAAAGCCCAGCCCTCCAGGGGTGAGTACATATTTATAGCTTTTAGGAAATTAGCATAATTGATTAAGAGCACCAATAAGGAGAACAAGTGGCGATTCAATTCCCGCTCAGGTCCAGCCCCTTCCCTGGAGCCCCCCTCTCAGCACTGGCTGCACTCTGCTTATGAAAATGTACCTCAGAGTTGTTCTCGGCCTTGGTTCCCAGGAAGAACTGAGATAGGACAGGGCCTTGCAACCCCCTGGGGCTTGGAGCTCTGGAATTTGTTTTGTCTTTCTGCTAGGGAAAGGCTATGGAAAGGTACTGGAAAAACTAGCTATTAATATAGTAGGCTACAGAGCCACAAAAATATGTGCAGAGAGTACAGAGAACATATAAAAGAAAAAAGGCAGAAACGCAAACGGCATATCACCGGGGGAGGCACGTGCCTAGGGCCGGGACAGCAAAAAGTGTCCCTTTTCTCTGAGACAGAGAACTCTGCCCCCCAGTTTCTTGATGTCAGTTTGGAGGAGGGTTTTGGCCCTGCAAGGGCAGCCAGGGTCCTTGTTGGGGGCAGCTTGGGTCTGCGAGGAATCTTAATCCATGCGGAATTTCAGCATGCGGCTGTCAACTCCCAGATATGTGGCCTTCGATGCAAACAATGGCGCATTCCATGTGAAAGAAAACTCAGTCCCCCAGATGCATGATGCCAGTTTTTAGGAGGCATTTAGCCCTACAATTTCAGCCAGAGTTCTAGTTGATGGCAGCTTGGGTCTGGGAAGGAGCTTGATCCATGCGGCATTTCAGGTGGCGTCCGG
>JAVTVJ010006962.1:0-14843 GCA_034509425.1 Eopsaltria australis
GCTTGGGTCTGCAAGGGATCTTGCTCCATGCGGAACTTGAAGAGGCGGCAGTCGACTCCCAGACAGGGGGCCTGTGATACAAATGATGGCACTTTTCCACGTGAAAGAAAACTTAGGCCCCCAGTTTCTTGATGTCGGTTTGGTGGAGGGTTTTAGACCTACAATTGCAGCCAGAGTTCTAGTTGATGGCAGCTTGGGTCTGGGAAGGATCTTGATACGTGTGGCATTTCAGGTGGCGTCCAGGGGCACAGTGCCTTAGAGCCGGGACACAAAAAGTGTCTCTTTTCTCTGAGAAAGGGAACTCGCTGCCCCCCGGTTTCTTTGATGTCGGTTGGAGGAGGTTTGCAGCCTGCAAGGAGCAGTCAGATGTCCTTCTTGGTGGCAGCTTGGGTCTGCAAGGAATGTAATCTGTGCAGGAATTACTGCATTGAGGCAGTCAACTCCCCAGATATGTACATGGCCTTCGATACAAACAATTGCGCATTTCCATGTGAAAGAAAACTCAGTCTCCCAGATCCATGATGCCAGTTTTTAGGAGGCATTTAGACGTACAATTGCAGCCAGAGTTCTAGTTGATGGCAGCTTGGGTCTGGGAAGGATCTTGATCCATCTGGCATTTCAGGTAGCGTCCGGGAGCAGAGTGCCTTAGGGCCGGGACACAAAAAGTGTCCCTTTTCTCTGAGAAAGAGAGCTCTGCCCCCCAGTTTCTTGATGTCAGTTTGGAGGAGGGTTTTGGCCCTCCAAGTGCAGCCAGGGTCCTTGTCGGTGGCAGCTTGGGTCTGCGAGGGATCTTACTCCATGCGCGGAATTTTTAAGAAGCGGCAATCGACTCACAGACATAGAGACCCTCTGACACAAATGATGGCACTTTTCCACGTGAAAGAAAACTTCGGCCCCCAGATTCATGATGTCGGTTTGGTGGAGGGTTTTAGCCCTACAAATGCAACCAAAGTCCTGGTTGATGGCAGCTTGCGTCAGCGAATAATCTTGATCCATACGGAATTTCAGGTGGCGTCGGGGAGCAGAGTGCCTTAGGGCCGGGACACAAAAAGTGTCCCTTTTCTCTGAGAAAGAGAACTCTGCCCCCCAGTTTCTTGATGAAAGTTTGGAGGAGGGTTTGGCCCTGCAAGGGCAGCCCGGATCCTTGTCGGTTGCAGCTTGGGTCTGTGAGGGATCTTGCTCCATACGGAATTTGAAGGCGCAGCAGGGAGCACAGTGCCTTAGGGCCGGGACACAAAAAGTGTCCCTTTTCTCGAAGAAAGAGAACTCTGCCCCCCACTTTCTTGATGTCCGTTTGGAGGAGGGTTTTGGCCCTGCAAGGGCAGCCAGGGTCCTTGTCGGTGGCAGCTTGGGTCTGCGAGGAATCTTATCCATACGGAATTTCAGCATGGAAACATCAACTCAGATATAGCTGTGATGCAAAACAATGAAGCGCATTTTGCATGTGAAAGAAAACTCAGTCCCCCAGATTAAGTGCCCCGGTTTTTTTTTTTAGGGGGCATTTAGCCTACAATTGGCCAGGTTCTAGCTGATGGCAGCAGGTCCTGGGATCTTGATCCATGCGGCATTTCAGGTGGCGTCCGGTGTTGCCTTTCCCCAGCCTGGAAAGAAACTTCGAGATCATTTTAACCGGGTAATATAAAGGGATCTCTTTATTTTGAAGGTCTTCAAGAACAGTTATAGAGGTGTCCCATAAAGCCCAGCCCACTCCAGGAGTGAGTACATATTTATAGCTTTTAGAAATTAGCATAGTAGAGCACAATAGGAGAACAAGTGGCGGTCAATTCCCCCTCAGGTCCAGCCCCTTCACGGAGCCCCCTCTCAGCACTAGCTGCACTCTGCTTATGAAAATGTACCTCAGAGTTGTTCTCGGCCTGGGTTCCCAGGAAGAACTGAGCTAGGACAGGGCCTTGCAACCCCCTGGGGCTTGGAGCTCTGGAATTTGTTTTGTCTTTCTGCTTAGGGAAAGGCTATGGAAAGGTACTGGAAAAACTAGCTATTAATATAGTAGGCTACAGAGCCACAAAAAATATGGGCAGAGAGTACAGAGAACATATAAAAGAAAAAAGGCAGAAACCAAACGGCATCATTCCCCCCTTTTTTAGAGACTAACAAGACTCTGTCTTGTCTAGTCTCTACTCTCAATTCAACCATACCTCTGGTTTATACAACTGGCTATCCCACTATTTGTTACACAGATGCTAATTATAACTACAGTTACTATGAACATTTCTTTTATCTAGGTTCAGTTTGGTAACCATGAAGTGAGTGTACTGAAGATATTCAAGGCTCAGTAAGCTCTTTTTGAGAGTTACTTGGTGTAGAATTTGAGTTTGCTTTCAAATTTCAACCAAATTTCTAAAAAAATTTTTCATTCAGATTTGCATAAGAACAACAACTAGTGTTAATGATTTTGTGGCTAGTAGGAAATTAAGGGCTATTTTGTTTTGTCAACAGCCTTTAATATGATTAAACATTACATTTGGAATCACAGCTCCTTGGGCACAGGCCCAATCTTTATCTTGAGGCAAAACTTACCAGGCCAGATTCTCAACTTTGACAAGTTGTCCTTATGAAGAGCTTTTGGATACATTTTGGACTAGAGTTACATGCAAATTTTAGGACCAAATTTGAATCACGGTTACCAACTGTACAGATAAGAGGTACAAAAAGAACAGTTTAAATCATATCATCTCAATTTGTATCAGTCTCTGTTTTCTGGCTGTCTATGGAGCAGACGTCTTCTTAACTCTGGAGCAGTGAATTCAAGGCTCTCTGCCAGCAGCTTTGGATTTGGTGAGGGTAGTCAGGACTTGGAATGACTCTTTTACTTAGCTCGTAAGATTACTGTCCCTTCATTCAACATAGACTCAGTCTCTAGGCTTGAATAGTTGCTAGTCTTCCTTCCTTCTAGATGACTTTGCTCAGTTCTAGATCTTTCATTGATATAATCAGTTCAGCTTTTGGTGATGGTACATTTGATGGTAACACTTTTCTCATGGTTACCTGGTTCGTGGTTGTTCCTGCATAACCTGTCTTTTGTTTGCCATCTCGCATGAAGCTGCTCTCATCTGCATACAGCTCCCAGGCTGGCACATCTTTCAGGTCTGCTCTGCTGGAATAGGCTTCTTCCATGGTCTGCAAACAGTCAGATTTAAATACATTATCAGTTAGTGCTGGGAACAGACATACTAGGATTGACAGCAAATGTTTTCAGAATAACATTATCCAGTTTCAGTAGCATGGCATAGGGTCCATGTCTTCTATGTTCACAGAACAAACTTACAGTGGGTTGCATGCAACTGTTGGATGGATCAATTCTTAGCTGCTGGTTGGATGCAGCAATTTTCAGTTGCTGACTGCCCCAGTTCTCCAGTTTCAGGATTCTTTTACATAATAGCAAAGAGTCCTTGGTGCTTTTTACTCACAGGGATACAGGAGAAAGATTAACACGATTTAACTCGGTAAACCATTCTAAGATATTGTGCTTGGGACTCTGCTTACTTATACTTTGGTTAAAGGGAGCCTAAAGCGGCTTCTTGTTCTTTGGGCTCGGTGTTTCCCTTTGAGTGCTTACCCAGGCGATGAAAAGGCTACATACGGCCGGGGACGAGCGGCATCTTGAGCACCCATGACACCGGCTTCGCCCTTCGGCCGATGCTGCTGCTCACAGCGAAAACAATTGTCAGCAAAACAAGCTTCGTTACTGTGGAAAGTCGCGATGGGGCCGTTCTGCTCTTAGATCTCACACTCCCGGCCAGCTCTGGGCCGGTGCGGGCGGGGCCCAGGAGCAGCGAGTGAGTCGGGCCGTGGCCGCGCAGCGGCGGCCCCGCCTCCGCCAGAGCAGGGCCGAAGCAGCGCAGCGGCAGCCCCGGTGCCGGTTCGCTTCCTGGGACCGCTCCCCCGCGCATCCCCCGGCCGTGACCAGGGCAATGGCAGGAATCACCTCCGCCCCTCTCAGAGCGGCTGGTGCCCCGCTTCTGTCACGGGGAGTGACCGCCCTGCTCGCGGAGCCGTCCCGGAAGTCCGGGAGTCGCCCTTGCCTTAAAATCTTGGAAAAACTTTTTACAGATGGAACATAGAAAGTGGGGGCTTCTCCCCCTTCCCTTACAATGGTGCGAACCGAGCTTTCTCGGCCGTTCCACAAAACTTGCTGGAGGCGAGGATCTCTCCCTCGCCTCCCACTAAGGAGCAGGCTGGACACCCAGCCTCTCCACAGACCTGTAGGAAGCGAGGATTTCTCACTCGCCTCCCACCAAGGAGCAGGCTGGGCACCCAGCCGCTCCACAAACCTGTGGGAAGTGGGAATCTCTCCCCAGCTTCCCACCAAGGAGCAGGCTGGGCACCCAGCCGCTCCACAAACCTGTAGGAAGTGGGAATCTCTCCCCAGCCTCCCACCAGGGAGCAGGCTGGACACCCAGCCGCTCCACAAACCTGTAGGAAGTGGGAAGCTCTCCCCAGCCTCCCACCAAGGAGCAGGCTGGACGCAGCCGCTCCACAAACCTGTAGCAGAGGCGGGGCCCATCCCCCACCTCCTACCAAGAAGCAGACCAGGCCTCCCCCGGCCGCTCCATGCCCAGATGTCTCCAGGCCAGCTTTCAATTCAAAACTCGCATGTGCTAAACATGGAATAAACTTTCGCACTGTGATTTGCTTTTCTCTACCAGTGAACAATCTCAGCCGAGATCACACACCCGCCTCCTCCCCACCAGCCAATCTCTGGGGCAGGTTGGAAAATCGGCAACAGGAAAAACTTGGAGAAATGATTTCAAAAGCAAATTTTCTCACCACCACGCCAGGTTGTCCTGGGATCGCTAACAATTACTGACTTTAAACAGATACACAATACATAAACAATACACACACTTACAAACTACACACTACACAACGAAAAGAACCACCTTTATACTACCTCCTGTGGGATCTTGGAACCATGGTGTCTCGACCTCAGGCCCGTGGCAGGGAATTCTTTAGATTGCTGTCAGAAAGGAAGTCCTTGCAGGATGTTTTCGGCCCAGAGGAAGGGTACCAGGTTCTCGTGTCCCTTCTGGGTGTGCCAAATAACTGTTGCCTTTTCCCCAGCCTGGAAAAGAAACTCGAGATCATTTTAGCAAGGAGGTAATATAAAAGGGGATCTTTATTTTGAAGGTCTTCAGGAGCAGTTATGGAAAGGTGTCCATAAAAGCCCAGCCCCTCCAGGGGTGAGTACATATTTATAGCTTTTAGGAAATTAGCATAATTGATTAAGAGCACCAATAAGGAGAACAAGTGGCGATTCAATTCCCCCTCAGGTCCAGCCCCTTCCCTGGAGCCCCTCTCTCAGCACTGGCTGCACTCTGCTTATGAAAATGTACCTCAGAGTTGTTCTCGGCCTTGGTTCCCAGGAAGAACTGAGATAGGACAGGGCCTTGCAACCCCCTGGGGCTTGGAGCTCTGGAATTTGTTTTGTCTTTCTGCTTAGGGAAAGGCTATGGAAAGGTACTGGAAAAACTAGCTATTAATATAGTAGGCTGCAGAGCCACAAAAATATGTGCAGAGAGTACAGAGAACATATAAAAGAAAAAAGGCAGAAACCAAACGGCATCATTCCCCCCTTTTTTAGAGACTAACAAGACTCTGTCTTGTCTAGTCTCTACTCTGCATTCAACCATACCTCTGGTTTATACAGCTGGCTATCCCACTAGTTGTTACACAGATGCTAATTATAACTACAGTTACTATGAACATTTCTTTTATCTAGGTTCAGTTTGGTAACCATGAAGTGAGTGTACTGAAGATATTCAAGGTTCAGTAAGCTCTTTTGAGAGTTACTTGGTGTAGAATTTGAGTTTGCTTTCAAATTTCAACCAAATTTCTAAAAAAAAATTTTCATTCAGATTTGCATAAGAACAACAACTAGTGTTAATGATTTTGTGGCTAGTAGGAAATTAAGAGCTATTTTGTTTTGTCAACAGCCTTTAATATGATTAAACATTACATTTGGAATCACAGCTCCATAGGCACAGGCCCAATCTTTATCTTGGGGCAAAACTTACCAGGCCAGATTCTCAACTTTGACAAGTTGTCCTTATGAAGAGCTTTTGGATACATTTTGGACTAGAGTTACATGCAAATTTTGGGACCAAATTTGAATCACGGTTACCAACTGTACAGATAAGAGGTACAAAAAACAGTTTAAATCATATCATCTCAATTTGTATCAGTCTCTGTTTTCTGGCTGTCTATGGAGCAGACGTCTTCTTAACTCTGGAGCAGTAAATTCAAGGCTCTCTGCCAGCAGCTTTGGATTTGGTGAGGGTAGTCAGGACTTGGAATGACTCTTTTTACTTAGCTCGTAAGATTACTGTCTCTTCATTCAACATAGACTCAGTCTCTAGGCTTGAATAGTTGCTAGTCTTCCTTCCTTCTAGATGACTTTGCTCAGTTCTAGATCTTTCATTTATATAATCAGTTCAGATTTTTGTGATGGTACATTTGATGGTAACACTTTTCTCATGGTTACCTGGTTCGTGGTTGTTACTGCATAACCTGTCTTTTTTTTGCCATCTCGCATGAAGCTGCTCTCATCTGCATACAGCTCCCAGGCTGGCACATCTTTCAGGTCTGCTCTGCTGGAATGGTCTGCAAACAGTCAGACTTAAATACATTATCAGTTAGTGCTGGGAACAGACATACTAGGATTGACAGCAAACGTTTCCAGAATAACATTATCCAGTTTCAGTAGCATGGCATAGGGTCCATGTCTTCTATGTTCACAGAACAAACTTACAGTGGGTTGCATGCAGCTGTTGGATGTATCAATTCTTGGCTGCTGGTTGGATGCAGCAATTTTCAGTTGCTGACTGCCCTAGTTCTCCAGTTTCAGGATTATTTTACATAATAGTAAAGAGTCCTTGGTCTTTTTACTCCACAAGGGATACAGGAAGGGTCTTTTACAAAATTTAACTCAGTAAACCAAATTTCTAAGATATTTACATTAACGGTCTAACTTACTTATAGCGCAGTTTTAAGGGGCCACAAAGCGGCTTCTTGTTCTTTGGGCTCGGTGTTTCCCTTTAGTTAACACCAGAGCAGACCAAAGGCGCTTCGCTGCCCTATGCCTTACGGCGAGAATGGTGGCATCTGAACTTGCACCCATATAGGGGGCACCCCGGCTTCGCCAGCGGCTCGGCCCGTGCTGCTGCTCACAGCGGCTCTCGGGTGTCCTTAAAACAAGCTCGTTACTGTGGAAAGTGCGATAGGGCCGTTCCTGCTCTTAGATCTCACACTCCCGGCCCGCTCTGGGCCGGTGCGGGCGGGGGCCAGGAGCAGCGAGTGAGCCGGGCCGTGGCCGCGCAGCGGCGGCCCCGCCTCCGCCAGAGCAGGGCCGAAGCGGCGCAGCGGCAGCCCCGGTCCCGGTTCGCTTCCTGGGACCGCTCCCCGCGCATCCCCCGGCCGTGACCAGGGCAATGGCAGGAATCACCTCCGCCCCTCTCAGAGCGGCTGGTGCCCCGCTTCTGTCACGGGGGAGTGACCGCCCTGCTCGCGGAGCCGTCCCGGAAGTCCGGGAGTCGCCCTTGCCTTAAAATCTTGGAAAAACTTTTTGCAGATGGAACATAGAAAGTAGAGCTTCTCCCCTTCCCGCCTACAATGGTGCAGACGGGCTTTCTCGGCCGTTCCACAAAACTTGCTGGAAGCGAGGATCTCTCCCTCGCCTCCCACTAAGGAGCAGGCTGGACACCCAGCCTCTCCACAGACCTGTAGGAAGCGAGGATTTCTCACTCGCCTCCCACCAAGGAGCAGGCTGGGCGCCCAGCCGCTCCACAAACCTGTAGGAAGTGGGAATCTCTCCCCAGCTTCCCACCAAGGAGCAGGCTGGGCACCCAGCCGCTCCACAAACCTGTAGGAAGTGGGAATCTCTCCCCAGCTTCCCACCAAGGAGCAGGCTGGGCACCCAGCAGCTCCACAAACCTGTAGGAAGTGGGAATCTCTCCCCAGCCTCCCACCAAGGAGCAGGCTGGACACCCAGCCGCTCCACAAACCTGTAGGAAGCGGGGCCCATCCCCCACCTCCTACCAAGAAGCAGACCAGGCCTCCCCCGGCCGCTCCGTGCCCAGATGTCTCCAGGCCAGCTTTCAATTCAAAACTCGCATGTGCTAAACATGAAATAAACTTTCGCACTGTGATTTACTTTTCTCTACCAGTGAACAATCTCAGCCGAGATCACACACCCGCCTCCTCCCCACCAGCCGATCTCTGGGGCAGGTTGGAAAATCGGCAACAGGAAAAACTTGGAGAAATGATTTCAAAAGCAAATTTTCTCACCACCACACCAGGTTGTCCTGGGATCGCTAACAATTACTGACTTTAAACAGATACACAATACATAAACAATACACACACATACAAACTACACACTACACAACGAAAAGAACCACCTTTATACTACCTCCTGTGGGATCTTGGAACCATGGTGTCTCGACCTCAGGCCCGTGGCAGGGAATTCTTTAGATTGCTGTCAGAAAGGAATTCCTTGCAGGATGTTTCGGTCCAGAGGAAGGGTACCAGGTTCTCGTGTCCCTTCTGGGTGTGCCAAATAACTGTTGCCTTTTCCCCAGCCTGGAAAAGAAACTCGAGATCATTTTAGCAAGGAGGTAATATAAAAGGGGATCTTTATTTTGAAGGTCTTCAGGAGCAGTTATGGAAAGGTGTCCATAGAAGCCCAGCCCCTCCAGGGGTGAGTACATATTTATAGCTTTTAGGAAATTAGCATAATTGATTAAGAGCACCAATAAGGAGAACAAGTGGCGATTCAATTCCCCCTCAGGTCCAGCCCCTTCCCTGGAGCCCCCCTCTCAGCACTGGCTGCACTCTGCTTATGAAAATGTACCTCAGAGTTGTTCTCAGCCTTGGTTCCCAGGAAGAACTGAGATGGGACAGGGCCTTGCAACCCCCTGGGGCTTGGAGCTCTGGAATTTGTTTTGTCTTTCTGCTTAGGGAAAGGCTATGGAAAGGTACTGGAAAAACTAGCTATTAATATAGTAGGCTACAGAGCCACAAAAATATGGGCAGAGAGTACAGAGAACATATAAAGAAAAAAGGCAGAAACCAAACGGCATCATTCCCCCCTTTTTTAGAGACTAACAAGACTCTGTCTTGTCTAGTCTCTACTCTGCATTCAACCATACCTCTGGTTTATACAGCTGGCTATCCCACTAGTTGTTACACAGATGCTAATTATAACTACAGTTACTATGAACATTTCTTTTATCTAGGTTCAGTTTGGTAACCATGAAGTGAGTGTACTGAAGATATTCAAGGTTCAGTAAGCTCTTTTGAGAGTTACTTGGTGTAGAATTTGAGTTTGCTTTCAAATTTCAACCAAATTTCTAAAAAATTTTTCATTCAGATTTGCATAAGAACAACAACTAGTGTTAATGATTTTGTGGCTAGTAGTAAATTAAGAGCTATTTTGTTTTGTCAACAGCCTTTAATATGATTAAACATGACATTTGGAATCACAGCTCCATGGGCACAGGCCCAATCTTTATCTTGGGGCGAAACTTACCAGGCCAGATTCTCAACTTTGACAAGTTGTCCTTATGAAGAGCTTTTGGATACATTTTGGACTAGAGTTACATGCAAATTTTAGGACCAAATTTGAAACGGTTACCAACTGTACAGATAAGAGGTACAAAAGAACAGTTTAAATCATATCATCTCAATTTGTATCAGTCTCTGTTTTCTGGCTGTCTATGGAGCAGATGTCTTCTTAACTCTGGAGCAGTGAATTCAAGTCTCTCTGCCAGCAGCTTTGGATTTGGTGAGGGTAGTCAGGACTTGGAATGACTCTTTTTACTTAGCTCGTAAGATTGTCCCTTCATTCAACATGGGCTCAGTCTCTAGGCTTGAATAGTTGCTGAATCTTCCTTCCTTCTAGATGACTTTGCTCCAGTTCTTATAGATCTTTCATTGATATAATCGGTTTCGGCTTTTTTGTGATGGTACATTTGATGGTAACACTTTTCTCATAGTTACCTGGTTCGTGGTTGTACTGCACTTAACCTGTCTTTTTGTTTGCCTGCATCTCGCGTGAAGCTGCTCTCATCTACATACAGCTCCAGGCTTAGCGCATCTTTCAGGTCTGCTCTGCTGGAATAGGCTTCTTCCATGGTCTACGGCAGTCAGACTTAAATACATTATCAGTTAGTGCAGGAACAGACATACTAGGATTGACAGCAAAGCGTTTTCAGAACAGCATTATCAGTTTCAGTGGCATGAGGGTCCATGTCTTCTATGTTCACAGAACAAACTTTGGTGGGTTGCATGCAACTGTTGGATGTATCAATTCTTGGCTGCTGGTTGGATGCAGCAATTTTCGGTTGCTGACTGCCCTAGTTCTCCAGTTTCAGGATTATTTTACATAATAGTAAAGAGTCCTTGGTCTTTTTTACTCACAAGGATACAGGAGAAGGTCTTTTACAAAGTTAACTCAGTAAACCATTCTAAGATAGTTGTTAACACAGGACTCTGCTTACTTATAGCATGGTTTAAGGGAGCCTAAAAACGGCTTCTTGTTCTTTGGGCTCGGTGTTTCCCTTTTGAGTGCTTACCAGAGCAGACAAAGAGCGCTCGCTGCCCTCGCACGGCCGGGGACGGGCGCGGCATGCGGTCACCCCCGCCCAGGGGCACCCCCGGCTCGCCCGCGCTCGGCCCGTGCTGCTGCTCACAGCGGCTCTCGGGTGTCCTTAAAACAAGCTCGTTACTGTGGAAAGTGCGATAGGGCCGCCGTTACTGCTCTTAGATCTCACACTCACGGCCCGCTCTGGGCCGGTGCGGGCGGGGCCCAGGAGCAGCGAGTGAGCCGGGCCGTGGCCGCGCAGCGGCGGCCCCGCCTCCGCCAGAGCAGGGCCGAAGCAGCGCAGCGGCAGCCCCGGTCCGGTTCGCTTCCTGGGACCGCTCCCCCGCGCATCCCCCGGCCGTGACCAGGGCAATGGCAGGAATCACCTCCGCCCCTCTCAGAGCGGCTGGTGCCCCGCTTCTGTCACGGGGAGTGACCGCCCTGCTCGCGGAGCCGTCCCGGAAGTCCGGGAGTCGCCCTTGCCTTAAAATCTTGGAAAAACTTTTTACAGATGGAACATAGAAAGTGGGGGCTTCTCCCCCTTCCTTACAATGGTGCGAACCGAGCTTTCTCGGCCGTTCCACAAAACTTGCTGGAAGCGAGGATCTCTCCCTCGCCTCCCACTAAGGAGCAGGCTGGACACCCAGCCTCTCCACAGACCTGTAGGAAGCGAGGATTTCTCACTCGCCTCCCACCAAGGAGCAGGCTGGCACCCAGCCGCTCCACAAACCTGTAGGAAGTGGGAATCTCTCCCCAGCTTCCCACCAAGGAGCAGGCTGGGCACCCAGCCGCTCCACAAACCTGTAGGAAGTGGGAATCTCTCCCCAGCCTCTCACCAAGGAGCAGGCTGGACACCCAGCCGCTCCACAAACCTGTAGGAAGTGGAATCTCTCCCCAGCCTCCCACCAAGGAGCAGGCTGGACACCCAGCCGCTCCACAAACCTGTAGGAAGCGGGGCCCATCCCCCACCTCCTACCAAGAAGCAGACCAGGCCTCCCCCGGCCGCTCCATGCCCAGATGTCTCCAGGCCAGCTTTCAATTCAAAACTCGCATGTGCTAAACATGAAATAAACTTTCGCACTGTGATTTGGCCTTTTCTCTACCAGTGAAGCAATGCTCAGCCGAGATCAACACACTGCGCCCCTCCCCACCAGCCGATCTCTGGGGCAGGTTGGAAAAATCGGCAACAGGAAAAACTTGGAGAAATGATTTCAAAAGCAAATTTTCTCACACCACGCCAGGTTGTCTGGGATGCGCTAACAATTACTGACTTTAAACAGATACATCAATACATAAACAATACACACACATACAAACTACACACTACACAACGAAAAGAACCGCACCTTTAATACTACCTCTGTGGGATCTTGAACATGGTGTCTCGACCTCAGGCCCGTGGCAGGGAATTCTTTAGATTGCTGTCAGAAAGGAATTCCTTGCAGGATGTTTTCGGTCGCAGAGGGAAGGGTACAGGTTCTGCGTGTCCCTTCGGGTGTGCCAAATAACTGTTGCCTTTTCCCCCAGCCTGGAAAAGAAACTCGAGATCATTTTAGCAAGGAGGTAATATAAAAGGGGATCTTTATTTTGAAGGTCTTCAGGAGCAGTTATGGAAAGGTGTCCATAAAAGCCCAGCCCCTCCAGGGGTGAGTACATATTTATAGCTTTTAGGAAATTAGCATAATTGATTAAGAGCACCAATAAGGAGAACAAGTGGCGATTCAATTCCCCCTCAGGTCCAGCCCCTTCCCTGGAGCCCCCCTCTCAGCACTGGCTGCACTCTGCTTATGAAAATGTACCTCAGAGTTGTTCTCGGCCTTGGTTCCCAGGAAGAACTGAGATAGGACAGGGCCTTGCAACCCCCTGGGGCTTGGAGCTCTGGAATTTGTTTTGTCTTTCTGCTTAGGGAAAGGCTATGGAAAGGTACTGGAAAAACTAGCTATTAATATAGTAGGCTACAGAGCCACAAAAATATGGGCAGAGAGTACAGAGAACTATATAAAAGAAAAAAGGCAGAAACCAAACGGCATCACCGGGAGCACAGTGCCTTAGGGGCCGGGACACAAAAAGTGTCCCTTTTCTCTGAGAAAGAGAACTCTGCCCCCCAGTTTCTTGATGTCAGTTTGGAGGAGGGTTTTGGCCCTGCAAGGGCAGCCAGGGTCCCTAGTCGGTGGCAGCTTGGGTCTGCGAGGGATCTTGCTCCATGCGGAATTTGAAGAGGCGGCAGTCGACTCCCAGGCATGGGGCCTACGATACAAATGATGGCACTTTTCCACGTGAAAGAAAACTTAGGCCCCCAGTTTCATGATGTCGGTTTGGTGGAGGGTTTTGGCCCTACCAATGCAACAGAGTTCTGGTTGATGGCTATCTTGCATCAGCGAATAATCTTGATCATACGGAATTTTCACGGTAGTCGTCCGGGAAGCAGAGTGCCTAGGGCGGGACACAAAAAGTGTCCTTTTCTCTGAGAAAGATAGCTGCTGCCCGCCAGTTTTCTGATGTCTAGTATGGGAGGAGGGTTTAGGCCCTGCAAGGGCAGCCAGGGTCCTTGTTGTGGCACCTTGGGTCTGCGAGGAATCTAAATCCATGAGGAATTTCAGCATGCGGCTGTCAACTCCCAGATATGTGGCCTTCGATTCAAACAATGGCGCTTTTCCATGTGAAAGAAAACTCAGTCCCGCAGATGCATGATGCCAGTTTTTAGGAGGCATTTAGCCCTACAATTGCAGCCAGAGTTCTAGTTGATGGCAGCTTGGGTCTGGGAAGGATCTTGATCCATGCGGCATTTCAGGTAGCGTCCGGTGTTGCCTTTCCCCCAGCCTGGAAAAGAAACTCGAGATCATTTTAGCAAGGAGGTAATATAAAAGGGAATCTTTATTTTGAAGGTCTTCAGGAGCAGTTATGGAAAGGTGTCCATAAAAGCCCAGCCCCTCCAGGGGTGAGTACATATTTATAGCTTTTAGGAAATTAGCATAATTGAGTAAGAGCACCAATAAGGAGAACAAGTGGCGATTCAATTCCCCCTCAGGTCCAGCCCCTTCCCTGGAGCCCCCCTCTCAGCACGGGCTGCACTCTGCTTATGAAAATGTACCTCAGAGTTGTTCTCGGCCTTGGTTTCCAGGAAGAACTGAGATAGGACAGGGCCTTGCAACCCCCTGGGGCTTGGAGCTCTGGAATTTGTTTTGTCTTTCTGCTTAGGGAAAGGCTATGGAAGTACTGGAAAAACTAGCTATTAATATAGTAGGCTACAGAGCCACAAAAATATGTGCAGAGAGTACAGAGAACATATAAAAGAAAAAAGGCAGAAACCAAACGGCATCATTCCCCCCTTTTTTTAGAGACTAACAAGACTCTGTCTTGTCTAGTCTCTACTCTGCATTCAACCATACCTCTGGTTTATACACCTGGCTATCCCACTAGTTGTTACACAGATGCTAATTATAACTACAGTTACTATGAACATTTCTTGTATCTAGGTTCAGTTTGGTAACCATGAAGTGAGTGTAGTGAAGATATTCAAGGTTCAGTTAGCTCTTTTGAGAGTTACTTGGTGTAGAATTTGAGTTTGCTTTCAAATTTCAACCAAATTTCTAAAAAAATTTTCATTCAGATTTGCATAAGAACAACAACTAGTGTTAATGATTTTGTGGCTAGTAGGAAATTAAGAGCTATTTTGTTTTGTCAACAGCCTTTAATATGATTAAACATGACATTTGGAATCACAGCTCCATGGGCACAGGCCCAATCTTTATCTTGGGGCAAGAATTCCAAGGGCCAGATCTCGCAACTTGACAAGTTGTCCTTATGAAGAGCTTTTGTACATTTGGACTAGAGTTACATGCAAATTTTAGGAAACGCAATTTGAATCACGGTTACCCAACGGTACAGATAAGAGGTACAGTAAGGATCGGAGTCAGTTTAGATATCATATTCATCTCAATCGTGTTTACAGGTTCCGCTCTGTGTGTTGCTTTGGCTGTCTATGGAGCAGACGTCTTCTTAACTCTGGAGCAGTGAATTCAAGGCTCTCTGCCAGCAGCTTTGGATTTGGTGAGGGTAGTCAGGACTTGGAATGACTCCTTTTACTTAGCTCGTAAGATTTCTGTCCCTTCATTCAACATAGACTCAGTCTCTAGGCTTGAATAGTTGCTAGTCTTCCTTCCTTCTAGATGACTTTGCTCAGTTCTAGATCTTTCATTGATATAATCAGTTCAGCTTTTTGTGATGGTACATTTGATGGTAA
>JAVTVJ010006966.1:0-11800 GCA_034509425.1 Eopsaltria australis
TTAATCCATGCGGAATTTCAGCATGCGGCCGTCAACTCCCAGATATTTGGCCTTCGATACAAACAATGGCGCTTTTCCATGTGAAAGAAAACTCAGTCCCCCAGATCCATGATGCCAGTTTTTAGGAGGCATTTAGCCCTACAATTGCAGCCGGGATTCTAGTTGATGGCCGCTTGGGTCTGGGAAGGATCTTGATCCGTGCGGCATCTCAGGTGGCGTCCGGGAGCAGAGTGCCTTAGGGCCGGGACACAAAAAGTGTCCCTTTTCTCTGAGAAAGAGAACTCTGACCCCACTTTCTTGATGTCAGTTTGGAGGAGGGTTTTTGCCGTGCAAAGGCAGCCAGGGTCCTTGTCGGTGGCAGCTTGGATCTGCGAGGAATCTTGCTCCATGCGGTATTTGGAGAGGCGGCAGTTGATTTCCAGACATGGGGCCTACGATACAAATGATGGCACTTTTCTACGTGAAAGAAAACTTAGGCCCGAAATTCATGATGTCGGTTTGGTGGAGGGTCTTAGCCCTACAAATGCAACCAGAGTCCTGGTTGATGGCAGCTTGCGTCAAGGAATAATTTTGATCCATACGAATTTCAGGAGGCAGCAGGGAGCACAGTGCCTTAGGGCCAGGACACAAAAAGTGTCCCTTTCCTCTGGGAAAGAGAACTCTGCCCCCCAGTTTTTGATGTCAGTTTGGAGGAGGGTTTTGGCCCTGCAAGGGCAGCCAGGGTCCTTGTCGGTGGCAGCTTGGGTCTGCGAGGAATCTTGATCCATGCGGAATTTCAGGGGGCAGCAGGGAGCAGAGTGCCTTAGGGCCGGGACACAAAAAGTGTCCCTTTTCTCTGAGAAAGAGAACTCTGCCCCCTAGTTTCCTGACGTCAGTTTGGTGGAGGGTTTTGGCCCTGCAAGGGCAGCCAGGGTCCTAGTCGGTGGCAGCTTGGGTCTGTGATGGATCTTGCTCCATGCGGAATTTGAAGCGGCGGCTGTCGACTCCAAGACATGGGGCCTACGATACAAATGATGGCACTTATCCACGTGAAAGAAAACTCATTCTCCCAAATCCGTGATGCCAGTTTTTAGGAGGCATTTAGCCCTACAATTGCAGCCAGATTTCTAGTTCATAGCAGCTTGCGTCAGCCAGGAATCTTGATCCATACGGAATTTCAGGTGGCGTCCGGGAGCACAGTGCCTTAGTGCAGGGACAAAAAAAGTGTCCCTTTTCTCTGAGAAAGAGAACTCTGCCCCCTAGTCTCCTGACGTCAGTTTGGTGGAGGGTTTTGGCCCTGCAAGGGCAGCCAGGGTCCTTGTCGGTGGCAACTTGGGTCTGTGAGTGATCTTGATCCATGCGGAATTTGAAGAGACGGCAGTTGATTCCCAGACATGGGTCCTACGATACAAATGATGGCACTTTTCCACGTGAAAGAAAACTCAGTCTCCCAAATCCATGATGCCAGTTTTTAGGAGGCATGTAGCCCTACAATTGCAGCCAGAGTTCTAGTTGATGGCAGCTTGGGTCTGGGAAGGATCTTGATCCATGCGGCATTTCAGTTGGAGTCCGGGAGCAGAGTGCCTTAGGGCCGGGACACAAAAAGTGTCCGTTTTCTCTGAGAAAGAGACTCTGCCCCCCACTTTCTTGATGTCAGTTTGGAGGAGGGTTTTGGCCCTGCAAGGGCAGCCAGGGTCCTTGTCGGTGGCAGCTTGGGTCTGTGAGGGGCCTGGATCCATGGGGAATTTCAGGAGGCATCCGGGAGCACAGTGCCTTAGGGCCGGGACACAAAATGTGCCCCTTTTCTCTGAGAGAGAGAACTCTGCCCCCCACTTTCTTGATGTCAGTTTGGAGGAGGGTTTTGGCCCTGCAAGGGCAGCCAGTGTCCTTCGCGGTGGTAGCTTGGGTCTGTGAAGGATCTTGCTCCATGCGGAATATGAAGAGGCGGCTGTCGACCTCCAGACATGGGGCCTTCGATACAAACAATGGCGCTTTTCCATGTGAAAGAAAAGTCAGTCCTCCAGATCCATGATCCCAGTTTTTAGGAGGCATTTAGCCCTACAATTGCAGCCAGAGTTCTAGTTGATGGCAGCTTGGGTCTGGGAAGGATCTTGATCCATGCGGCATTTCAGGTAGCGTCCGGGAGCAGAGTGCCTTAGGGCCGGGACACAAAAAGTGTGCCTTTTCTCTGAGAAAGAGAACTCTGCCCCCCAGTTTCTTGATGTCAGTTTGGAGGAGGGTTTTGGCCCTGCAAGGGCAGCCAGGGTCCTTGCCGCTGGCAGCTTGGGTCTCTGAGGGATCTTGATCCATGCGGAATTTCAGGAGGCAGCAGGGAGCACAGTGCCTTAGGGCCGGGACACAAAAAGTGTCCCTTTTCTCTGAGAAAGAGAACTCTGCCCCCCAGTTTCTTGATGTCAGTTTGGAGGAGGGTTTTGGCCCTGCAAGGGCAGCCAGGGTCCTTGTCGTTGGCAGCTTGGGTCTGCGAGGAATCGTGATCCATGCAGAATTTAAGCAGTCAGCAGGGAGCACAGTGCCTTAGGGCCGGGACACAAAAAGTGTCCCTTTTCTCTGAGAAAGAGAAGTCTGCCCCCCAGTTTCTTGATGTCAGTTTGGAGGAGGGTTTTGGCCCTGCAAGGGCAGCCAGGGTCCTTCTCGGTGGCAACTTGGGTCTGTGAGGGATCTTGATCCATGCGGAATTTGAAGAGACGGCAGTTGATTTCCAGACATGGGTCCTACGATACAAATGATGGCACTTATCCATGTGAAAGAAAACTCAGTCTCCAAAATCCATGATGCCAGTTTAAAGGAGGCATTTAGTCCTACAATTGCAGCCAGAGTTCTAGTTTATGGCAGCCTGGGTCTGGGAAGGATCTTGATCCGTGCGGCATTTCAGGTGGCGTCTGGGAGCACAGTGCCTTCGGCCGGGACACAAAAAGTGTCCCTTTTCTCTGAGAAAGAGAACTCTGCCCCCCACTTTCTTGCTGTCAGTTTGGAGGAGGGTTTTGGCCCTGCAAGGGCAGCCAGGGTCCTTCTCGGTGGCATCTTGGGTCCGCGAGGAATCTTGATCCATGCGGAAAATCAGGGGCTGCAGGGAGAACAGTGCCTTAGAGCTCGGACACAAAAAGTGTCCCTTTTCTCTGAGAAAGAGAACTCTGCCCCCTAGTTTCCTGACGTCAGTTTGGTGGAGGGTTTCGGCCCTGCAAGGGCAGCCAGGGTCCTTCTCGGTGGCAGCTTGGGTCTGTGATGGATCTTGCTCCATGCGGAATTTGAAGAGGCGGCTGTCGACTCCAAGACATGGGGCCTACGATACAAATGATGGCGCTTTTCCACGTGAAAGAAAACTCAGTCTCCCAAATCCATGATGCCAGTTTTTAAGAGGCATTTAACCTTACAATTGCAGCCAGAGTTCTAGTTGATGGCAGCTTGCGTCAGCCAGGAATCTTGATCCATACCGAAATTTCAGGTGGCGTCCGGGAGCAGAGTGCCTTAGGGCTGGGACACAAAAATTGTCCCTTTTTCTCTGAGAAAGAGAACTCTGCCCCCCACTTTCTTGATGTCGATTTGGAGGAGGGTTTTGGCCCTGCAAGGGCAGCCAGGGTCCTTCTCGGTGGTAGCTTGGGTCTGCGAGGAAACTTAATCCATGCAGAATTTCAGCATGCGGCTGTCGTCTCCCAGACATGGGGCCTTCGATACAAATGATGGCACTTTTCCACGTCAAAGAAAACTCAGTCTCCCAAATCCATGATGCCAGTTTTTAAGAGGCATTTAACCTTACAATTGCAGCCAGAGTTCTAGTTGATGGCAGCTTGCGTCAGCCAGTAATCTTGATCCATACGGAATTTCAGGTGGTGTCCGGGAGAACAGTGCCTTAAGGCTGGGTCTCAAAAAGTGTCCCTTTTCTCTGAGAAAGAGAACTCTGCCCCCCAGTTTCTTGATGTCAGTTTGGAGGAGGGTTTTGGCCCTGCAGGGGCAGCCAGGGTCCTTCTCAATGGCAGCTTGGGTCTTTGAGGGATTTTGCTCCATGCGGAATTTGAAGAGACGGCAGTTGATTCCCAGACATGGGGCGTACGATACAAATGATTGCACTTATCCACGTGAAAGAAAACTTAGGCCCGAAATTCGTGGTGTTGGTTTGGTGGAGGATTTTAGACCTACAAATGCAACCAGAGTCCTGGTTGATGGCAGCTTGCGTCAGCGAATAATTTTGATCCATACGGAATTTCAGGTGGCGTCCGGGAGCGCAGTTCCTTAGGGCCGGGACACAAAAAGTGTCCCTTTTCTCTGAGAAAGAAGAAACTCTGGCCCGCACGTTCTTGATGTAGTTTGGGAGGAGGGTTTTGGCGCTGCAAGGGGCAGCCAGGGTCCTTCTCGTGGCAGCTTGGGTCTGTGAAGGGATCTTGATCCATGCAGATTTTCAGCAGGCAGCAGGGGACAGTGCCTTAGGGCCGGGACACAAAAAGTTTTGTCCCTTTTTTCTTCTGGAGGCAGAAACTCTGCCCCCCAGTTTCCTGATGTCAGTTTGGAGGAGCGTTTTGGCCCTGCAAGGGCAGCCAGGGTCCTTGTCGGTGGCAGCTTGGGTCTGTGAGGGATCTTGCTCCATGCGGAATTTGAAGAGCTGGCAGTTGATTCCCAGACTTGGGGCCTACGATACAAATGATGGCACTTATCCACTTGAAAGAAAACTTAGGCCCGAAATTCGTGATGCCAGATTGGTGGAGGATTTTAGCCCTACAAATGCAACCAGAGTCCTGGTTGATGGCAGCTTGCGTCAGCGAATAATTTTGATCCATATGGTCTTTCAGGTGGCGTCCGGCAGCAGAGTGCCTTAGGGTCGAGACACAAAAAGTGTCCCTTTTCTCTGAGAAAGAGAACTCTGCCCCCCACTTTCTTGATGTCAGTTTGGAAGAGGGTTTTGGCCCTGCAAGGGCAGCCAGGGTCCTTGTCGGTGGCAGCTTGGGTCTGCGAGGAATCTTAATCCATGCGGAATTTCAGCATGCGGCCGTCAACTCCCAGATATGTGGCCTTCGATATAAACAATGGCGCTTTTCCATGTGAAAGAAAACTCAGTCCCCCAGATCCATGATGCCAGTTTTTAGGAGGCATTTACCCCTACAATTGCAGCCGGGATTCTAGTTGATGGCCGCTTGGGTCTGGGAAGGATCTTGATCCGTGCGGCATCTCAGGTGGCGTCCGTGAGCAGAGTGGCTTAGGGCCGGGACACAAAAAGTGTCCCTTTTCTCTGAGAAAGAGAACTCTGCCCCCCACTTTCTTGATGTCAGTTTGGAGGAGGGTTTTGGCCCTGCAAGGGACGCCAGGGTCCTTGTCGGTGGCAGCTTGGGTCTGCGAGCAATCTTGCTCCATGCGGGATTTGGAGAGGCGGCAGTTGATTTCCAGACATGGGGCCTACGATACAAATGATGGCACTTATCTACGTGAAGGAAAACTTAGGCCCGAAATTCATGATGTCGGTTAGGTGGAAGGTCTTAGCCCTACAAATGCAACCAGAGTCCTGGTTGATGGCAGCTTGCTTCAGCGAATAATTTTGATCCATACGGAATTTCAGGTGGCGTCCGGGAGCACAGTGCCTTAGGGCCGGGACACAAAAGTGTCCCTTTTCTCTGAGAAAGAGAACTCTGCCCCCCACTTTCTTGATGTCAGTTTAGAGGAGGGTTTTGGCCCTGCAAAGGCAGCCAGGGTCCTTCTCAGTGGCAGCTTGGGTCTGCGAGTAATCTTGATCGATGTGGAATTTCAGCAGTCAGCAGGGAGAACAGCGCCTTAGGGCTCGGACACAAAAAGTGTCCCTTTTCTCTGAGAAAGAGAACTCTGCCCCCTAGTCTCCTGACGTCAGTTTGGTGGAGGGTTTTTGCCCTGCAAGGGCAGCCAGGGTCCTTGTCGGTGGCAGCTTGGGTCTGTGAGGGATCTTGCTCCATGCGGACTTTGAAGAGGCGGCAGTTGATTCCAGACACGATGGGGCCTACGATACAAATGATGGGCACTTTTCCAGTGAAAGAAACTCAGTCTCCAAATCCATGATGCCAGTTTTAAGGAGGCATTTGGCCCTGAAAGGCAGCCAGGGTCCTTGTCGGTGGCAGCTTGGATCTGCGAGGAAACTTGATCCATACGGATTCTCAGGAGGAAGCAGGGACCACAGTGCCTTAGGGCCGGGACACAAAAAGTGTCCCTTTTCTCTGAGAAAGAGAACTCTGCCCCACACTTTCTTGATGTCAGTTTGGAGGAGGGTTTTGGCCCTGCAAAGGGAGCCAGGGTCCTTCTCGGTGGCAGCTTGGGTCTGCGAGGAATCTTGATCCATGCGGAATTTCAGCAGGCAGCAGGGAAAACAGTGCCTTAGGGCCGGGACACAAAAAGTGCCCATTTTCTCTGAGAAAAGAACACTCTGGCCCCCTAGTTCCTGGTCAGTTTGTGGAGGTTTTTGCCTGCAAAGGGAGCCAGGGTCCTTGTCGGTGGCAGCTTTGGGTCTGTGAGGGATCTTGCTCCATGCGGAATTTGAAAGGAGACAGCAGTTGATTCAGACTGGGGCCTACGATACAAATGATGGACTTTTCCACGTGAAAGAAAACTCAGTCTCCCAAATCCAATGATGCCATTTTCCTAGGAGGCATTTAGCCCTGCAATTGCAAAGCGGAGTCTATTCGATGGCAGCTTGCCGTCAGCCAAGGAATCTTGATCCATACGGAATTTCAGGTGGCGTCCGGGAGAAGAGTGCCTTAGGGCGGGACACAAAAAGTGTCCTTTTCCTCTGAGAAAGAGGAACTCTGCCCCACTTTCTGAAGGGGGTGTAAGTTTGGAGGAGGGTTTTGGCCCTGCAAGGGCAGCCAGGGTCCTTGTCGGTGGCAGCTTGGGTCTGTGAGGGATCTTGACCCATACGGAATTTCAGCAGGCAGCAGGGAGAACAGTGCCTTAGGGCCGGGACACAAAAAGTATCCCTTTTCTTTGGGAAAGAGAACTCTGCCCCCCACTATCTTGATGTCAGTTTGGTGGAGGGTTTTGGCCCTACAAGGGCGGCCAGGGTCCTTGTAAGTGGCAGCTTGGGTCTGCGAGGAATCTTGATCCATGCGGAATTTGAAGAGACGGATGTTGATTCCCAGACATGGGGCCTACGATACAAATGATGGCACTTATCCACGTGAAAGAAAACAAATGTCCAAAATTCATGATGTCGGTTTGGTGGAGGATTTTCGCCCTACAAATTCAACCTGAGTCCTGGTCGATGGCAGCTTGTGTCAGCGAATAATTTTGATCCATACGGAATTTCAGGTGGCGTCCGGGAGCAGAGTGCCTTAGGGCCGGGACACAAAAAGTGTCCCTTTTCTCTGAGAAAGAGAACTCTGCCCCCCAGTTTCTTGATGTCAGTTTGGAGGAGGGTTTTGGCCCTGCTAGGGACGCCAGGGTCCTTGTCGGTGGCAGCTTGGGTCTGCGAGGAATCTTGCTCCATGCGGGATTTGGAGAGGCGGCAGTTGATTTCCAGACATGGGGCCTACGATACAAATGATGGCACTTATCTACGTGAAGGAAAACTTAGGCCCGAAATTCATGATGTCGGTTAGGTGGAAGGTCTTAGCCCTACAAATGCAACCAGAGTCCTGGTTGATGGCAGCTTGCGTCAGCGAATAATTTTGATCCATACGAAATTTCAGGTGGCGTCAGGGAGCACAGTGCCTTAGGGCCGGGACACAAAAAGTGTCCCTTTTCTCTGAGAAAGAGAACTCTGCCCCCCACTTTCTTGATGTCAGTTTAGAGGAGGGTTTTGGCCCTGCAAAGGCAGCCAGGGTCCTTCTTGGTGGCAGCTTGGGTCTGCGAGTAATCTTGATCCATGTGGAATTTCAGCATTCAGCAGGGAGAACAGTGCCTTAGGGCTCGGACACAAAAAGTGTCCCTTTTCTCTGAGAAAGAGAACTCTGCCCCCTAGTCTCCTGACGTCAGTTTGGTGGAGGGTTTTTGCCCTGCAAGGGCAGCCAGGGTCCTTGTCGGTGGCAGCTTGGTTCTGTGAGGGATCTTGCTCCATGCGGAATTTGAAGAGTCGGCAGTTGATTCCCAGACATGGGGCCTTCGATACAAATGATGGCACTTATCTACGTGAAAGAAAACTTAGGCCCGAAATTCATGATGTCGGTTTTTAGGCAATTTAGCCCTCAATTGCAGCCGTGTCTCTCCCATTCGATGCAGCTTGCGTCTCAACCAGTATCTTGATCCAATACCGGAATTTCAGGTGGCGTCCGGAGCAACAGTGCCTTAGGCCGGACACAAAAAAGTGTCCCTTTTCTCTGAGAAAAGAGAACTCTGGCCCCCCCACTTTCTTGAATGTCAGTTTGAGAGGTTTTGGCCCTGCAAAGGCAGCCAGGGTCCTTCCCGGCTGGCAAGGCTTGGGTCTGCGAGTAATCTTGATTCCCTGTGGAATTTCAGCAGTCAGCAGGGAGAACAGTGCCTTAGGGCTCGGACACAAAAAGTGTCCCTTTTCTCTGAGAAAGAGAACTCTGCCCCCTAGTCTCCTGACGTCAGTTTGGTGGAGGGTTTTTGCCCTGCAAGGGCAGCCAGGGTCCTTGTCGGTGGCAGCTTGGGTCTGTGAGGGATCTTGCTCCATGCGGAATTTGAAGAGACGGCAGTTGATTCCCAGACATGGGGCCTACGATACAAATGATGGCACTTTTCCACGTCAAAGAAAACTCAGTCTCCCAAATCCATGATGCCAGTTTTTAGGAGGCATTTAGCCCTGCAATTGCAGCCAGAGTTCTATTCGATGGCAGCTTGCGTCAGCCAGTAATCTTGATCCATACGGAATTTCAGGTGGCGTCCGGGAGCACAGTGCCTTAGGGCCGGGACACAAAAAGTGTCCCTATTCTCTGAGAAAGAGACTCTGCCCCCCACTTTCTGATGGATCGTTTGGAGGAGGTTGTGGTGGCCCTGCAAGGCAGCCAGGGTCCTTGTCGGTGGCAGCTTGGGTCTGTGAGGGATCTTGACCCATACGGAATTTCAGCAGGCAGCAGGGAGAACAGTGCCTTAGGGCCGGGACACAAAAAGTGTCCCTTTTCTTTGGGAAAGAGAACAATGCCCCCCACTTTCTTGATGTCAGTTTGGTGGAGGGTTTTGGCCCTACAAGGGCGGCCAGGGTCCTTGTAAGTGGCAGCTTGGGTCTGCGAGGAATCTTGATCCATGCGGAATTTGAAGAGACGGCAGTTGATTCCCAGACATGGGGCCTACGATACAAATGATGGCACTTATCCACGTGAAAGAAAACAAATGTCCAAAATTCACGATGTCGGTTTGGTGGAGGATTTTCGCCCTACAAATGCAACCAGAGTCCTGGTTGATGGCAGCTTGTGTCAGCGAATAATTTTGATCCATACGGAATTTCAGGTGGCGTCCGGGAGCAGAGTGCCTTAGGGCCGGGACACAAAAAGTGTCCCTTTCCTCTGAGAAAGAGAACTCTGGCCCACACTTTCTTGATGTCAGTTTGGAGGAGGGTTTTGGCCCTGCACAGGCAGCCAGGGTCCTTGTCGGTGGCAGCTTGGGTCTGTGAGGAGTCTTGATCCATACGGAATTTCAGGAGGCAGCAGGGAGCACAGTGCCTTAGGGCCGGGACACAAAAAGTGTCCCTTTTCTCTGAGAAAGAGAACTCTGCCCCCCACTTTCTTGATGTCAGTTTGGAGGAGGGTTTTGGCCCTGCAAGGGCACCCAGGGTCCTTGTCGGTGGCAGCTTGGGTCTGCAAGGAATATTAATCCATGTGGAATTTTAGGAGGCATCCGGAAGCACAGTGCCTTAGGGCCGGGACACAAAAAGTGTCCCTTTTCTCTGAGAAAGAGAACTCTGCCCAACAGTTTCCTGACGTCAGTTTGGAAGAGGGTTTTTGCACTGCAAGGGCAGCCAGGGTCCTTCTCGCTGGCAGCTTGGGTCTGTGAGGGATCTTGATCCATACGGAATTTCAGCAGGCAGCAGGGAGAACAGTGCCTTAGGGCCGGGACACAAAAAGTGGCCCTTTTCTCTGAGAAAGAGAACTCTGCCCCACACTTTCTTGATGTCAGTTTGGAGGAGGGTTTTGGCCCTGCAAGGGCTGCCAGGGTCCTTGTTGGTGGCAGCTTGGGTCTGTGAGGGATCTTGCTCCATGCGGAATTTGAAGAGATGGCAGTTGATTCCCAGACTTGGGGCCTACGATACAAATGATGGCACTTATCCACTTGAAAGAAAACTTAGGCCCGAAATTCATGTTGCCGGTTTGGTGGAGGATTTTAGCCCTACAAATGCAACCACAGTCCTGGTTGATGGCAGCTTGCGTCAGCAAATAATTTTGATCCATATGGTATTTCAGGTGGCGTCCGGGAGCACAGTGCCTTAGGACCGGGACACAAAAAGTGTCCCTTTTCTCTGAGAAAGAGAACTCTGCCCCCCAGTTTCTTGATGTCAGTTTGGTGGAGGGTTTTGGCCCTGCAGGCAGCCAGGTCCTTCTCATGGCAGCTTGGTCTGCGAGGAATCAATCCATGCGGAATGTCACATGCGCTTTAACTCCCAGAATGGGGCTTCGATACAAAGATGGCACTTTCCACGTGAAAGAAACTCAGTCTCCCCAAACCATTTGATGCCAGTTTTAAGGCAGGCATTAGCCCTACAATTGCAACAGAGTTCTAGTTGATGGCAGCTTGGGTTCTGGAAGGATCTTGATCCATACGAATTTTCAGAGGAATCCGGGAGAGCAGTGCCTTAGGCCGGGACACAAAAAGTGTCCCTTTCTCTGAGAAAGAGAACTCTGCCCCCCAGTTTTTGAGTTCAGTTGGAGTAGGGTTTTGGCCCTGCAAGGGCTGCCAGGGTCCTTGTCGGTGGCAGCTTGGGTCTGTGAGGGATCTTGCTCCATGCGGAATTTGAAGAGATGGCAGTTGATTCCCAGACATGGGGCCTACGATACAAATAATGGCACTTATCCACTTGAAAGAAAACTTAGGCCCGAAATTCATGTTGCCGGTTTGGTGGAGGATTTTAGCCCTACAAATGCAACGACAGTCCTGGTTGAGGGCAGCTTGCGTCAGCGAATAATTTTGATCCATATGGTATTTCAGGTGGCGTCCGGGAGCAGAGTGCCTTAGGGCCGGGACACAAAAAGTGTCCCTTTTCTCTGAGAAAGAGAACTCTGCCCCCCACTTTCTTGATGTCAGTTTGGAGGAGGGTTTTGGCCCTGCAAGGGACGCCAGGGTCCTTGTCGGTGGCAGCTTGGGTCTGCGAGCAATCTTGCTCCATGCGGGATTTGGAGAGGCGGCAGTTGATTTCCAGACATGGGGCCTACGATACAAATGATGGCACTTATCTACGTGAAGGAAAACTTAGGCCCGAAATTCATGATGTCGGTTAGGTGGAAGGTCTTAGGCCTACAAATGCAACCAGAGTCCTGGTTGATGGCAGCTTGCGTCAGCGCATAATTTTGATCCATACGGAATTTCAGGTGGCGTCAGGGAGCACAGTGCCTTAGGGCCGGGACACAAAAGTGTCCCTTTTCTCTGAGAAAGAGAACTCTGCCCCCCACTTTCTTGATGTCAGTTTAGAGGAGGGTTTTGGCCCTGCAAAGGCAGCCAGGGTCCTTCTCAGTGGCAGCTTGGGTCTGCGAGTAATCTTGATCGATGTGGAATTTCAGCAGTCAGCAGGGAGAACAGCGCCTTAGGGCTCGGACACAAAAAGTGTCCCTTTTCTCTGAGAAAGAGAACTCTGCCCCCTAGTCTCCTGACGTCAGTTTGGTGGAGGGTTTTTGCCCTGCAAGGGCAGCCAGGGTCCTTGTCGGTGGCAGCGTGGGTCTGTGCGGGATCTTGCTCCATGCGGAATTTG
>JAVTVJ010006967.1:0-13740 GCA_034509425.1 Eopsaltria australis
CCAAATCCCAGAGCAGGATCCCCAATCCCATTTTTGGGGCTGGAATCTCCAACCCCAGAGCAGGATCCCCAATCCCAGAGAATGATCCCAAATCCCTTCAAGATCCCAAATCCCTTCAAGATCCCAAACCCCTTCAGGATCCCAAACCCCTTCAAGATCCCAAATCCCTTCAAGATCCCAGATCCCTTCAAGATCCCAAACCCCTTCAAGACCCCAATCCCTTCAAGATCCCAAATCCCTTCAAGATCCCAAATCCCAGAGAATGATCCCAAATCCCTCCAAGATCCCCAATCCCAGAGAATGATCCCAAACCCCTTCAAGATCCCCAATCCCAGGAAGATCCCAAACCCCTTCAAGATCCCAAATCCCAGGGGGAATGATCCCCATCCCAGGAAACCCCAAATCCCTTCAAGATCCCAATCCCTTCAAGATCCCAAATCCCAGAGAATGATCCCAATCCCTTCAAGATCCCAAATCCCAGGGAATGATCCCCAATCCCAGGAAGATCCCAAATCCCTTCAAGATCCCAATCCCTTCAAGATCCCAAATCCCAGAGAATGATCCCAATCCCTTCAAGATCCCCAATCCCAGGAAGATCCCAAACCCCTTCAGGATCCCAAATCCCTTCAAGATCCCAAATCCCAGAGAATGATCCCAAACCCCTTCAAGATCCCAAACCCCTTCAAGATCCCAAATCCCTTCAAGATCCCAAATCCCTTCAGGATCCCAAATCCCAGAGCAAAATCCCCGATCCCATTTTTGGGGCTGGAATCTCCAACCCCAGAGCGGGATCCCCAATCCCTACAGGATCCCAAATCCCAGAACGGGATCCCCAATCCCATTTTCTGCTGGAATCCCCGATCCCAGAGAATGATCCCAAATCCCTTCAAGATCCCAAATCCCTTCAGGATCCCAAACCCCTTCAAGATCCAAACCCCTTCAAGATCCCAAATCCCTTCGCAAGATCCCCAATCCCAGACCAGAATCCCACCCCCTCCCTCACCTATTGAGGAACCCATTCCCGAAGGGATCCAGGTGCCGGAAGGGTTTCTTGGGATCCACCACCAGCGCGTTCCCGGGGATGATGCCCTCGGAGTCGCCGTGCATCACGGCCACGAAGGAGTCGGTGGTGGGCTCGGGGCCCACGCGGGATCCCGGGATCTCCTGCTCCAGCAGGTACTGGATGAAGGAGGTTTTCCCGCTGGAATACTGGCCCATCACCAGCACCATGGGCTTGGCCTCGAAGTCGGCGTCGAGCAGCGCGGGCGAGTGGAACTCGGAGAAGCGGTAGAATTCCTCCACGGGAAGGAGCTTGGATTTGTAGAGGGATTTGAGGGCCTCGGACACCGGCGGCACCGCGGGGGCGGCCGGGCGCTGCCGCCGCAGCCAGCTGAACATGGCGCCGGATTCCGGGATCCCGGGATTGAGGGGTCGGAGGGGTCGGAGGGGCCGGAGGGGTCGGAGGGGGGGTTACTGGGATCGCTGGGATCGGCGGGATCAGCGGGATTGGAGGGATTGCGGGGGGATCAGCGGGATCAGCAGGATCAGTGGGATCGGAGGGATCGGAGGGGTCGGAGGGATCGCGGGGGGTTACTGGGATCACTGGGATCAGTGGGATCAGTGGGATCGGTGGGATCACAGGGGGATTACTGGGATCACTGGGATCAGTGGGATTGACAGGATCACCGGGATCGGTGGGATCAGCGGGATCGCAGGGGGATTACTGGGATCAGCGGGATCACTGGGATTGGCGGGATTGTGGGGGGGTTACTGGGATCACCAGGATCAGTGGGATCAGCAGGATCAGCGGGATCACTGGGATCGCGGGGGGATTGCTGGGATTACCGGGATCGGCGGGATTGGTGGGATCGTGGGGGGGTTACTGGGATCAGCGGGATTGGTGAGATTGGCGGGATCACCGGGATTGGTGGGATCACTGGGATCGTGGGGGGATTACTGGGATCAGCAGGATCAGCGGGATCGGAGGGATTGTGGGGGGATTACTGGGATCACTGGGATCAGTGGGATTGGTGGGATCACTGGGATCAGTGGGATCACGGGGGGGATTACTGGGATCACTGGGATCAGTGGGATTGGCGGGGTCACAGGGGGTTACTGGGATCAGCGGGATCGGAGGGATTGGCGGGATCACCGGGATCGGTGGGATCACAGGGGGATTACTGGGATCACTGGGATTGGTGGGATCGGTGGGATCGCAGGGGGATTACTGGGATCACTGGGATCGCGGGGGGGTTACTGGGATCAGCGGGATCGGCGGGATCAGCGGGATCGGTGGGATAGGTGGGATCGCGGGGGGGATTACTGGGATCAGCGGGATTGGTGGGATCACAGGGGGATTACTGGGATCACTGGGATCACCGGGATCAGCGGGATCAGCGGGATCTCTGGGGAATTTGGGGATCAGCGGGAAGAGCAGAGATCCTGGAGGATCCCGGTGGATCCCAGTGGATCCCAGCAGATTTTGGGGGATTCCAGGGGATTCCAGGGGGTTTTTGGGGGGATTTTGGGGATCCCGAGGTGGGAATGGAAGGGATGGAGCTCCTCTGGATCACCAGAGAGTCACTGGGATCTCTCGGGAATTTGGGGATCGGCGGGAAGAGCGGAGATCCCAAGGTGATCCCGGTGGATCCCAGTGGATCACAGCAGATTTTGGGGGATCTCGAGGTGGGAATGGAACCCCCCTGGATCCTGGGATGGTCACCGGGACCCCTCTGGAATTTATGGATCAGCGGGAAGAGCGGAGATCCTGGAGGATCCCGGCAGATCCCAGTGGATCCCAGTGGATCCCAGTGGATCCCAGTGGATCCCAGTGGATCTTGGGGGATTTCGAGGTGGGAATGGAAGGGATGGAACCCCCTGGATCCTGGGATAACCCCGGGAATCCCCTCTGGAATTCAAAAAAAAGTGGGGAAAAGTGGGAAAAAAGCGGGAAAAAACGGGAAAAAGTGGGAAAAATATGGGAAAAATATGGGGAAAAGTGGAGAAAAGTGGGAAAAAAGCGGGAAAAATCGGGAAAAAGTGAGAAAAATATGGGAAAAAGTGGGAAAAGGGAGGGGCTCAGCTGGAAGGGGGAGCCATGGGGGGATTCCCACCCGGAGCCGCCGGATTTTGGGTGGAAAAATCCGGATTTTGGGGGGGTTCGGGTGGGAAAAACGAGCGGGAAAAGCGAATTTCAGGGATTGATCCCCAAAAATCCCGGCGGGAAAGGGGGGTCCGGGGGGGGTTTCCCAAAAAATCCGGCGGGGAAGGGAATTTTCGGGATCCCAGCTGGGAAAAGGAGGGGGAAAACCGAGGATCGGGGGGGTTTTTCCTGGAAAAACGAGCGGGAAAAGGAGATTTTAGGGAGCTTTTCCCATAAAAGGAGGGGAGGGAAATCAGGCAGGAGGAATTTTTTCCATAAATCGGAGCCAAAGGCGAAGTTTTGGGAATGTGGCGCCGCGAAAAGAGGGAAAAGGAGGATCCCGGGGGGGTTTTCCTGTCAAAACGAGGGAAAAAAGCGGAATTTTAGGGATTTTCCCATGGAATCCAGGGGGAAAAAGCGGAATTTTAGGGATTTTCCCATGGAATCGAGGGGAAAAAAGAGGAATTTTGGGGATTTTTCCCGCGGAAAACAAGGAGGAACCCAAAACTTCCAGGGGTTTTTCCCATGAAATCCAAGGGAAAAACGAAATTTGGGGGATTTTTCCCGGAAAATCCGCTCCCAAAAGTGACTTTTTTTGGGATTCCCGGCTGGAAAAAGGAGCAGGGAACGGAAATTTGGGAATTTTTCCTCCCCAAAACCCCAGGAAAATCCCGAATTTCCCGGCTCCTCTCCCCCCAGCGCGGCGGGAACGCGAAATTCCCGGGATTTCCTCGCTGGCGACCCCCGAAATTCCCGGTTTTCCCCCTCCCCGGCCCCTCCCGGGGCGGCTCCGCTTCTTCCCCGCTGCCAAAATTCCGCTTTTCCCGCCCCGAATTCCCGATTTTTTTCCCCCAAAACCGCCGGGGCGGGGCTGGAGCCGCTCCCGGTTTTTTTCCCGACCTTTTCCCGGCTTTTCCCAGGGATTTTCCCGCTGCTTTTCCAGGGAATTCTGGCGGATCCGCGGCCGCTCCGGGCTCTGAGCGGGGCCGGAGCCGCCGCGCCTCAAAACGCGCCCGGGGGGGGGGGCTCATTTGCATAAATTTGCATAAATTTGCATGGATTTCCATGGATTTGCGTGATTTCCCATGGATTTGCAGGGATCGGGAGCGCGCCGCGCCCTAAAAGGGCAGCGGGAATGAATAAATTAATTAATGAATAAATTAATGAGTTAATGAGGGAGGGGGGGGGGTTCGAGGGGGGGAGCGAGGGACGAGGCCGGAGATTCCCGGGAATTTGGGATTTCTGGGAATTTCAGGGGGAGCCGGGGATTCCAGAGGGTCCCAAGGAATTCCAGAGGGTCCCGGGAATTCCAGAGGGTCCCAAGGAATTCCAGAGGGTCCCGGGAAGTCGAAAGGGTCCCGGGAATTCCAGAGATTCCCGGGAATTCCAGAGGATCCCAAGGAATTCCGAAGGGTCCCAGGAATTCCAGAGGGTCCCGGGGATTCCAGAGGGTCCCAAGGAATTCCAGAGGGTCCCAAGGAATTCCAGGGGGTCCCGGGGATTCCAAAGGGTCCCGGGAATTCCAGAGGATCCCAAGGAATTCCAAAGGGTCCCGGGAATTCCAGAGGATCCCAAGGAATTCCAGAGGATCCCAAGGAATTCCAGAGGGTCCCAGGAATTCCAGAGGGTCCCGGGAATTCCAGAGGGTCCCGAGGGTTCCAGAGGGTCCCAAGGAATTCCAGAGATTCCCGGGAATTCCAGAGGGTCCCGGGGGGTGCAGGGATTCCCCCCTCGCCCCTCCCCCACTCGGGGATTCCCTTTTGGGAATTCCAGCCGGGATTTTTTTTGGGAATTTGGGATTTCCCCCCCCCCCCCCTCCCTCTCCCGGGGTTCCCACGGAGCCGGGATTTGGGAATTTGGGAATTTGGGATCAGGGATTTAGGGAAGGGGATCCAGGTTCTGGAGACCCCCCCTGGGTCTGGATCCTGATCCCAAAAATCCCAAAAATCCCAAAATCCCAAACCCCAAAATCCTCAAATCCCAAAAATCCCAAACCACAAATCCCAAAAATCCCCAAAAAATCCCCAACCCCAAAAATCCAAAAAATCCCCAAAATCCCCAAATCCCAACCCCCAAATCCCAGAAATCCGAAATCCGAAATCCCAAAAATCCCAAAAAATCCCAAAAAAATCCCCAAAAATCCCCAACCTCAAAATCCCAAAAATCCTCAAATCCCCAAAATGCCAAAACCCCAAAATCCCAAAAATCCAAAATCCGAAATCCCAAAAAATCCCCAAAAAATCCCAAAAAATCCCAAAAAATCCCAAAAATCCCCAAATCCCAAAAAACCCCCCAAAAATCCCACAAAATCCCCAAAAATCCCAAAACCCCAAAAAATCCAAAAAATCCTAAAAATCCCAAAAAATCCCCAAAATCCCCAAATCCCAAACCCCAAAAACCCCCAAAAATCCCAAAAAATCTCCCAAAAATCCCAAAAAATCCCTCAAAAAATCCCCAAAATTCCCAAAAAATCCCCAACCCCCAAAATCCCAAAAATCCCCAAATCCCAAAAATCCCCAAATCCCAAAAATCCCAAAAGCCCAAAATCCAAAAAAAATCCCAAACCCCAAAAATCCAAAAAATCCCCAAAAAATCCCCTAAAAATCCCGAAAAAAAATCCCCAAAAATCCCCCAAAAATTCCCCCCAAAAATCCCAAAAAAATCTCCCAAAATCCCCAAAAAATCTCCAAAAAATCCCCAAAAAAAACCCCATAAAACCTTGAAAAAGCCCCAAAAAATCCCAAAAAAATCCCCAAAAAATCCCAAAGAATTCCTAAAAAATCCCCTAAAAAATCCCCAAAAATATTCCCAAAAATCCCCCCAAAATCCCAAAAAAATCCCTTTAAAATCCCCAAAAAATTCCCAAAAAATCCCCCAAAAATCCCCAAAAAATCCCAAAAAAATACCCAAAAATCCCCCAAAATCCCCATTTTTCCCCTCTAAAATCCCCATTTTTCCTCCTAAAAACCCCAAACTTTTTCCCAAAAACTCCAAACTTTTTCCCAAAATCCTGGAATTTTCCCCCAGATCCCATTCCCGTACCTGGCCGGAGGGGCTGCGCCGCTCTCCTGCCGGGAATCTGCCCCGGGACCCCAAAATCCCCCAAAAAATCCCCCAAAAAATGCTCCAAAAAATCCCCCAAAAAATTCCAAAAAAATCCCGAATAATCTCCCAAAAAATTCCTAAAAATTCCCAAAAAATCCCCAAAAAAGTCCCGAAAAAATCCCCCAAAAATCCCCAAAAAATCCCCAAAAAATCCCAAAATAATTCCAAAAAAATCCCAAAAATTCCCCCAAAAAATCCCCCCAAAATCCCCAAAAAATCCCAAAAAAAAATCCCCAAAAAATCCCAAAAAATTCCGAAAAAAATCCCCAAAAAGCCCACAAAAATCCCCTAAAAATCCCCCAAAAAATCTCCCAAAACCCCCAAAAAATCCCCTAAAAATTCCGAAAAAAATCCCCAAAAATCCCCAAATAATTCCAAAAATATCCCAAAAAATCCCCAAAAATCCCTCAAAAATCCCCCCAATTCCAAAGTTTCCCTAAGAAATCCCCCAAAAAATCCCCAAAAATCCCAAAAAATCCCCATTTTTTCCTCCTAAAAACCCCAAATTTTTTCCTAAAAACCCCAAATTTTATCCCAAAAACCCCAGAATTCCCCCCAAAATTCCCAAACTTTCCCCCAGATCCCATTCCCGTACCTGGCCGGAGGGGCTGCGCCGCTCTCCTGCCGGGAATCTCCCCCGGGACCCCAAAATCCCCCAAAAATCCCCCCAAAAATCCCTCAAAAAATCCCTAAAAAATCCCCAAAAAAATCCCTAAAAATTCCAAAAAATCCCCCAAAAAGTTCCTAAAAATCCCAAAAAATTTTCAAAAAAATCTCTACAAATTCCCAAAAAATTCCCAAAAAATTCCCAAAAAATCCCGAAAAATCCCCCAAAAAATCCCCAAAATATCCCCCAAAAAATCCCAAAAAAATCCCCCAAAAATCCCAAAAAAATCCCCAAAAAATCCCAAAAAATCCTAAAAAAACCCTCAAATAATTCCCAAAAAATCCCCCAAAATCCCCCAAAAAATCCCAAAAAAATCCCCAAAAAACCCAAAAAAATCCCAAAAAATCCCAAAAAAATCCCCAAAAAATCCCCAAGAATCCCCAAAAAAATCCCAAAAAAATCCCCAAAAACCCCCCAAAAAAATCCCAAAATAATCCCCAAAAAATCCCCAAAAAACCCCCCAAAAATCCCAAAAAAATCCCAACAAAATCCCAAATATTCCCCCCAAAAATCCCCCCAAAAATCCCAAAAAATCCCCAAAAAATCCCAAAAAATCCCGAAAAAAGTCCCCAAAAATCCCCTAAAAATCCCGAAAAAATCCCCCGAAAAAACGCACAAAAATCCCCTAAAAATCCCCAAACAATCCCCCAAAAAAAACCCAAAAAAATCCCACAAAAATCTCCCAAAAATCCCAAAAATCCCCAAATAATTCCCAAAAAAACCCCAAAAAATCCTCAAAAAAATCTCCCGAAAAAATCCCCAAAATATCCCCAAAAAAATCCCTAAAAATTCCAAAAAATCCCCCAAAAAGTTCCTAAAAATCCCAAAAAATTTTCAAAAAAATCTCTACAAATTCCCAAAAAATTCCCAAAAAATTCCCAAAAAATCCCGAAAAATCCCCCAAAAAATCCCCAAAATATCCCCCAAAAAATCCCAAAAAAATCCCCCAAAAATCCCAAAAAAATCCCCAAAAAATCCCAAAAAATCCTAAAAAAACCCTCAAATAATTCCCAAAAAATCCCCCAAAATCCCCCAAAAAATCCCAAAAAAATCCCCAAAAAACCCAAAAAAATCCCAAAAAATCCCAAAAAAATCCCCAAAAAATCCCCAAGAATCCCCAAAAAAATCCCAAAAAAATCCCCAAAAACCCCCCAAAAAAATCCCAAAATAATCCCCAAAAAATCCCCAAAAAACCCCCCAAAAATCCCAAAAAAATCCCAACAAAATCCCAAATATTCCCCCCAAAAATCCCCCCAAAAATCCCAAAAAATCCCCAAAAAATCCCAAAAAATCCCGAAAAAAGTCCCCAAAAATCCCCTAAAAATCCCGAAAAAATCCCCCGAAAAAACGCACAAAAATCCCCTAAAAATCCCCAAACAATCCCCCAAAAAAAACCCAAAAAAATCCCACAAAAATCTCCCAAAAATCCCAAAAATCCCCAAATAATTCCCAAAAAAACCCCAAAAAATCCTCAAAAAAATCTCCCGAAAAAATCCCCAAAATATCCCCAAAAATTCCCAAAAAATCCCCATTTTCCCCTCTAAAATCCAAAAAATTTTCAACAAAATCTACAAATTCCAAAAAATTCCCAAAAAATTCCAAAAATCGAAAAATCCCCCAAAAATCCCAAATAATCCAAAAATCCAAAAAAATCCCAAAATCCAAAATCCAAAAATCCCAAAATCCTAAAAACACCATCAAATAATTCCCAAAAAAATCCCAAACATCCCAAAAAATCCAAAATCCCAAAAACCCAAAACTCCCAAAAATCCAAAAAAATCCAAAAATCCCCAGAATCCAAAAAATCCAAAAATTCAAACCCCAAAAAATCCCAAAATAATCCCAAAAATCCCCAAAAACCCCAACCAAAAAATCGCCAACAAAATCAATATTCCCCAAAAATCCCCCCAAAAATCCCCAAAAAATCCCAAAAAATCCCGAAAAAAGTCCCCAAAAATCCCCTAAAAATCCCGAAAAAATCCCCCGAAAAAACGCACAAAAATCCCCTAAAAATCCCCAAACAATCCCCCAAAAAAAACCCAAAAAAATCCCACAAAAATCTCCCAAAAATCCCAAAAATCCCCAAATAATTCCCAAAAAAACCCCAAAAAATCCTCAAAAAAATCTCCCGAAAAAATCCCCAAAATATCCCCAAAAATTCCCAAAAAATCCCCATTTTCCCCTCTAAAATCCCCATTTTTCCTCCTAAAAACCCCAAACTTTTTCCCAAAATTCCCAGAATTCCCCCCAAAATTCCCAAACTTTCCCCCAGATGCCATTCCCGTACCTGGCCGGAGGGGCTGCGCCGCTCTCCTGCCGGGAATCTCCCCCGGGATGGGCTCCCAGTCGCGATCCCGGTCGCGATTCCCGCAGCAGCCGCAGCAGCCGCCGGCGGCCGCCAGGCGGCGCCAAAGCCCGCGCCGCGCCGGGGCCGAGGGCGCCCCCTGGTGGCGAACGGAGGCGAAGCGCCCCGGGTCCCGCCGGGGATCGAGCATGGCCTGGAACCAGTATGGACCAGTATGGACCAGTATGGACCAGTATGGACCAGTACGGACCAGTACGGACCAGTATGGACCAGTATGGACCGGTATGGACCAGTATGGACCAGTACGGACCAGTATGGACCAGTATGGACCAGTACGGACCGGTATGGACCAGTACGGACCAGTATGGACCAGTATGGACCAGTATGGACCAGTATGGACCAGTATGGACCGGTATGGACCAGTATGGATCAGTATGGACCAGTATGGACCAGTATGGACCAGTATGGACCCGTATGGACCAGTATGGACCAGTATGGACAAGTATGGACCAGTATGGACCGGTATGGACCAGTATGGACCAGTATGGACCAGTATGGACCAGTACGGACCAGTATGGACCAGTATGGACCGGTATGGACCAGTATGGACCGGTATGGACCAGTATGGACCGGTATGGACCGGTATGGACCGGTACGGACCAGTATGGACCAGTATGGACCGGTATGGACCAGTATGGACCAGTATGGACCAGTATGGACAAGTATGGACCAGTATGGACCGGTATGGACCAGTATGGACCGGTATGGACCAGTATGGACCAGTACGGACCAGTATGGACCAGTACGGACCAGTATGGACCAGTATGGACCAGTATGGACCAGTATGGACCAGTATGGACCAGTATGGACCGGTATGGACCGGTATGGACCGGTATGGACCGGTATGGACCAGTATGGACCAGTATGGACCAGTATAAACCAGTATGGACCGGTATGGACCGGTATGGACCGGTATGGACCAGTATGGACCAGTATGGACCGGTATGGACCAGTATGGACCAGTATGGACCGGTATGGACCAGTATGGACCAGTATAAACCAGTATGGACCAGTATGGACCAGTATGGACCGGTATAAACCAGTATAAACCAGTATGGACCAGTATGGACCGGTATGGACCAGTATGGACCAGTATGGACCAGTATGGACCGGTATGGACCAGTATGGACCAGTATGGACCAGTATGAACCAGTATGGACCAGTATAAACCAGTATGGACCAGTATAAACCAGTATGGACCAGTACGGACCAGTATGGACCAGTACGGACCAGTAACATTTGTCCCAGACCAGTATGGACCAGTATCACCCTCCTAAAGCTCTTCCCAGTATAAACCAGTAACCCCCCAGTCCCTCCCAGTATGAACCAGTAACCCCCCAGTGCTCCCAGTTCAACCCAGTAACCCCTGCCAGACTCCCAGTACATCCCAGTTTGACCCCCAGTCCATCCCAGTACAGCCCAGTAACCCTTCCCAGTGCTCCCAGTATGGACCAGTGACCCCTCCCAGTGCTCCCAGTATGGCCCAGTCCTTCCCAGTATGAACCAGTAACCCCCCAGTGACCCCTCCCAGTGCTCCCAGTATGAACCAGTAACGCTTCCCAGTGCTCCCAGTCCATCCCAGTATGAACCAGTAACCCCCCAGTGACCCCTCCCAGTGCTCCCAGTATGAACCAGTAACGCTTCCCAGTGCTCCCAGTCCATCCCAGTCCTTCCCAGTAACTCTTCCCAGTGCTCCCAGTATGGCCCAGTCCTTCCCAGTATGAACCAGTAACCCCCCAGTAACTCCTCCCAGGCCTCCCAGTATGAACCAGTAACCCCTCCCAGTGCTCCCAGTTCAACCCAGTACCCCCCAGTAACCCTTCCCAGTGCTCCCAGTATGAACCAGTAACCCCCCAGTTCAACCCAGTACAGCCCAGTTTGCCCTCCAGTGCTCCCAGTATGAACCAGTATGAACCAGTAACCCCTCCCAGTGCTCCCAGTCCATCCCAGTACAGCCCAGTAACCCCTCCCAGTCCTTCCCAGTATGAACCAGTAACCGTCCAGTAACTCATGTCCCAGATTCACCCCAGTCCCCCAGTAACCCCCTGTCCTCCAGTAGAACGTAAGCCCCCAGTTCACCAGTAACCCCTCCATGCCTCCCAGTATGACCAGTAACCCCTCCAAGGGTCCCGTATGGCCAGTCCTTCCAGATAACAGTAACGTCCAGTACCCCTCCAGTGCTCCCAGTATGAACCAGTATGAACCAGTAACCCCTCCCAGTGCTCCCAGTTCAACCCAGTAACCCCCCAGTCCCTCCCAGTATGAACCAGTAACTCCTTCCAATGCTCCCAGTTCAACCCAGTATGGACCAGTAACTCTTCCCAGTGCTCCCAGTATGAACCAGTAACCCCCCAGTGACCCCCCCAGTGCTCCCAGTCCATCCCAGTACAGCCCAGTAACCCCTCCTAGTCCTTCCCAGTATGAACCAGTAAGCCCCCAGTTCAACCCAGTAACCCCTCCCAGGGCTCCCAGTATGAACCAGTAACCCCCCAGTTCAACCCAGTACAGCCCAGTTTGCCCTCCAGTGCTCCCAGTATGAACCAGTATGAACCAGTAACCCCTCCCAGTGCTCCCAGTTCAACCCAGTAACCCCCCAGTCCCTCCCAGTATGAACCAGTAACTCCTTCCAATGCTCCCAGTTCAACCCAGTATGGACCAGTGACCCCTCCCAGTGCTCCCAGTATGGCCCAGTCCTTCCCAGTATGAACCAGTAACCCTCCAGTGACCCCTCCCAGGGCTCCCAGTATGAACCAGTATGAACCAGTAACCCCCCAGTTCAACCCAGTATGAACCAGTAACCCCTCCCAGTGCTCCCAGTTCAACCCAGTCCCCCCCAGTAACCCCCCTGTCCTTCCCAGTATGAACCAGTAAGCCCCCAGTTCAACCCAGTAACCCCTCCCAGTGCCTCCCAGTATGAACCAGTAACCCCTCCCAGTGCTCCCAGTTCAACCCAGTATGAACCAGTAACCCCTCCCAGGGCTCCCAGTATGAACCAGTAACCCCCAGTTCAACCCAGTATGAACCAGTAACCCCTCCCAGTGCTCCCAGTATGAACCAGTATGAACCAGTATGAACCAGTAACCCTTCCCAGTGCTCCCAGTATGAACCAGTATGAACCAGTAACCCTTCCCAGTGCTCCCAGTATGAACCAGTATGAACCAGTATGAACCAGTAACCCTTCCCAGTGCTACCAGTATGAACCAGTAACCCCCCAGTTCAACCCAGTATGAACCAGTATGAACCAGTAACCCCCCAGTTCAACCCAGTACAGCCCAGTTTGCCCTCCAGTGCTCCCAGTATGAACCAGTATGAACCAGTAACCCCTCCCAGTGCTCCCAGTTCAACCCAGTAACCCCCCAGTGCTCCCAGTATGGACCAGTGACCCCTCCCAGTGCTCCCAGTATGGACCAGTGACCCCTCCCAGTGCTCCCAGTATGGCCCAGTCCTTCCCAGTATGAACCAGTAACCCTCCAGTGACCCCTCCCAGTGCTCCCAGTATGAACCAGTATGAACCAGTAACCCCCCAGTCCTTCCCAGTATGAACCAGTAACCCCTCCCAGTGCTCCCAGTTCAACCCAGTACCCCCCAGTAACCCTTCCCAGGGCTCCCAGTATGAACCAGTAACCCCCCAGTTCAACCCAGTACAGCCCAGTTTGCCCTCCAGTGCTCCCAGTATGAACCAGTATGAACCAGGAACCCCTCCCAGTGCTCCCAGTTCAACCCAGTAACCCTCCAACCCTTCCCAGTATGAACCAGTAACCCCCCAGCTCAACCCAGTATGAACCAGCAACCCCTCCCAGTGCTCCCAGTATGAACCAGTAACCCCCCAACCCTTCCCAGTATGAACCAGTAACCCCCCAGTTCAACCCAGTAACCCCTCCCAAGCTCCCAGTACAGACCAGTTCCCCCCCAGTACGAACCAGTTTCCTCCCAGTACAAACCAGTAACCGCTCCCGGCTTCCCAGTCCCGCCCCGGAAGCCGCTCCCAGTGCTCCCAGTATGGCCCAGTCCCCTCCCAGTCCCTCCCAGTCCCTCCCAGTTCCCCCAGGCCGGGCCTGTCCCAGCAGCTCCTCCCCCGCCAGACCAGTTCCCCCAGTTTGCCCAGTTCCCCCTCCCAGTGCTCCCAGTGCTCCCCCAGCCCCTCCCAGTACGGACCAGTGACCCCTCCCAGTGCTCCCAGTATGGCCCAAACCCCCTCCCAGTGCTCCCAGTATGGACCAGAATGGCTCCCAGTCCCTCCCAGTGCTCCCAGTTCCCCTCCCAGTGCTCCCAGTATGGACCAGAATGGCTCCCAGTCCCTCCCAGTCCCTCCCAGTTCCCTTCCCAGTGCTCCCAGTTTGCCCAGTGACCCCTCCCAGTGCTCCCAGTGCTCCCAGTGTTCCCAGTTCCCCTCCCGGGCACTTCCGGCAGCCCCAGTTGCCCCTCCCAGTGCTCCCAGTATCCCCAGTAACCCCTTCCCAG
>JAVTVJ010006975.1:0-10234 GCA_034509425.1 Eopsaltria australis
AAAAAGGGGAGGGGAAAGAAAAAGGGGAGGGGAAAGAAAAAGGGGAGGGGAAAGAAAAAGGGGAGGGGAAAGAAAAAGGGGAGGGGAAAGAAAAAGGGGAGGGGAAAGAAAAAGGGGAGGGGAAAGAAAAAGGGGAGGGGAAAGAAAAAGGGGAGGGGAAAGAAAAAGGGGAGGGGGAAAAAAGGGGAGGGGGAAAAAAGGGGAGGGGGAAAAAAGGGGAGGGGGAAAAAAGGGGAGGGGAAAAAAGGGGAGGGGGAAAGGGGAGGCAAGAAAAAGGGAGGGAGAAAAGGGGAAAGAAAAAGGGGAGGGGAAAGAAAAAGGGGAGGGGAAAGAAAAAGGGGAGGGGGAAAAAAGGGGAGGGGGAAAAAAGGGGAGGGGGAAAAAAGGGGAGGGGGAAAAAAGGGGAGGGGAAAAAAGGGGAGGGGGAAAAAAGGGGAGGGGGAAAAAGGGGAGGGGAAAAGGGGAGGGAAGAGAAAAAAAGGAGGAGGAGGAAAAGGGGAATAAACTCACATTTTCCAGGAGCATCTCCCTCTCATCCTCCACCTCCTGGCTCCACACAGCCATGTCGTTGCTGGTTCTCTGGGTGACAGTCAGCACCGTCAGACGGCTGGAATTCACCTCTGGGAACAGGGACTCAAAGTCTGAAAAATGGGAAAACACCAAAATCTGCCCTGGTCTTCCAGGGGAATCTTCCCCTCTCACCCACACCAATGTTTCAGGCAGGTTTCCCTTCTTAAATCTGTTTTATTTCTATTTTATTCCTATTTTATTTAATTTTTTTTAATTAAAAACACAAATTCAGTGCTGGCAGAAGTTTCATGGCTCCCATTTGTTGTTTAATTAAGGAGTGATAAAGGATTGGAGAAGGGGATTTTGGAGAAGGAATTAACTCCAGGATTGTCCTGGTACAAAAACTGCAACTGAAAGTTACATTTTCAAGGAAATATTTAATATTATAAAAATAAATGAATAAAAAATAGATGTAAATATATAAACAGAAATAAAAATATGTACTATAAATAAACATAAATAAAAATATATATATTATATATGTATATATATTGTATTTATTATATATATTTCTATTCATATTTATATCTGTATATTAATATAGCTTTTAATATATTTATTATTTAATGTATTTATATATTTACTTTTTTATAGGTTTTGTATTTTTAAATGATTTTTATTAGATTATTATTTAATATATAATGTTAGGTTTGTATTTTATGTATTTTTATATTATATATATTTATTTTATATAAGTTTTATACAGTTTTTTTGTATTTTTAACATTTATATACTATGTTATTTTTATCTTTTATATAAATTTATACGGTTTTTGTATTTTTAAGTATATTTATATTATTATTTTTATATTTTAATTAAATTTATAGTTTTTGTAATTTTTAACATTTTATAGATTAAATATTTTTGTATTTTATATAAATGTAATAGGTTTTTAGTATTTTTAACATATTTTATATAATTAGATATTTTATATTTTATATATTTTTATATTTACATAAATTTTAGATTTTGTACTTTTAATATATTTTATAGATTGATATTTTTATAATTTATACATATTTATAGGTTTTTGTATTTTTAACATATTTTATATATATTTTTATATTTTATATAAATGTATGGGGTTTTGTATTTTTAACATATTTTACATATTAGATATTTTTATATTTTATATATTTTTATATTTTTATATTTCATATCTATTTACAGATTTTTGTATTTTTAATATATTTTCATATCTTTTATTTATACGAACTATCAAATATTGGCTTTGATTTCCATTCTATACCATGGAATTTTTTTAATTATTAACTCCAAATCAACATTTTCTACTCCACATCAGTTCCAGAGCCTTTTCTTTGAAGATTTTACATGTTAAAAGTTGCATTTCTTGGTTATGAATCAAGCAGAACCTTTTCTCAGCAGCTCAGGACAGGCTTGCACTGCACACTCCACCTTGGCATTTTCAAAGTAGGTCTCAGCATTGTTGATTTGCTGCTTCTGGGGAGCATCAGAACCCTGAGAAATGGGTAAGGGGAGAAAAGGTTAATATGAAAAAATGGTTAAGAAAACTCCCAATTCCACTGAAAGAAATATTCCCAATTCCACTGCAAGGAAACTCCAATTCCCCTAAAAGAAAAACTCCCAATTCTACTGCAAGAAAAAGTCCCAATTCCACTCAAAGAAAAAGTCCCAATTCCACTCAAAGAAAAAGTCCCAATTCCACTCAAAGAAAAAGTCCCAATTCCACTCAAAGAAAAAGTCCCAATTCCACTCAAAGAAAAAGTCCCAATTCCACTCAAAGAAAACTCCAAATCCACGGCAAAACTCCCAATTCCACTCAAAGAAAAACCCCAATTCCACTGCAAGGAAACTGAGAGAAAACTCCCAATTCCACTAAGAGAAAACTCTCAATTCAACTGAGAGAAAACTCCCAATTCCACTGAGAGAAAAACTCCCAATTCCACTGAGAGAAAACTCCCAATTCCACTGAGTGAAAACTCCCAATTCCACTGCGAGAAAACTCCCAATTCCACTGAGAGAAAAACTCCCAATTCCACTGAGAGAAAACTCCCAATTCCACTGAGTGAAAACTCCCAATTCCACTGCGAGAAAACTCCCAATTCCACTGAGAGAAAAACTCCCAATTCGCACTGAGAGACAAACTCCCAATTCCACTGAGAGAAAAATCCCCAATTCCCTGGCAAGGAAACTGAGGAGAAAATGAGAGAAAATCCCCATTCTTACTGCAGAAAAACTCCCAGTTCCACTGCGAGAAAAACTCCCATTCCAACTGAGAGAAAACTCATTCACTGAGAGAAAAACTCCCAATTCCACTGAGAGAAAAACTCCCAATTCCACTGAGAGAAAAACTCCCAATTCCACTGAGAGAAAAACTCCCAATTCCACTGAGAGAAAAACTCCCAATTCCATTGAGAGAAAAACTCCCAATTCCACTGAGAGAAAAACTCCCAATTCCATTGAGAGAAAACTCCCAATTCCACTGAGAGAAAACTCCCAATTCCACTGAGAGAAAACTCCCAATTCCACTGAGAGAAAAACTCCCAATTCCACTGAGAGAAAAACTCCAAATCCACTGCAAAACTCCCAATTCCACCCAAAGAAAAACCCCAATTCCACTGCAAGGAAACTGAGAGAAAACTGAGAGAAAACTCCCAATTCTACTGCAGAAAAACTCCCAGTTCCACTGAGGGAAAACTCCCAGTTCCACTACAGGAAAAACCCCAATTCTACTGCAAGAAAAACCCCAATTCCACTGCAAGAAAACTCCCAATTCCACTGCAAGAAAACTCCCAATTCCACTCAGTAAACAACAAATTTAAAGACTGAAATTCTCCCATTAATCACTCCTAAAATGCTCTTTCAAAAACAGCCTGAAATCTTTTTTCTCCTTAACAATCACCTCCAGGCAGGCTCTGTGTCACTGTTGCTCCACCCAGTTAAAATTCACATTTCAAATCCTTTTCCAGGAGGCAAAAAGGGCTCAGTTTTGTCTCTTCCCCCAGGCAGGAGGGGTTTGCTCTCACCTGGAATTCGTTGATGTACTGAGCCATGACAAACTCGTGCCTCTCACTGGCTGAGGGCTCTGCTAAAATATCAGGGAGGCTCTTGGAAGGCTGGGAATTCTTCTGGGAAGCTGTGCCATGGAGGTGGCAGTCGAAGCCGATGTTGCCAGGCAGCTGGAACCTCTGATCCTGGGGGCCGAAGGGGCCCATCACCTCGTCCGGCCACACCGTCCTGGGACCTGCGGGGATTGCAGTCAGCAAATCCCAAAAAATACCAGGAAAATCCAAGGGAAATCCCCTCTCCCATGCTGGGATTGGATCATAAAATTATCAATCCTGACCTGCAAGGATTTCAATCAGCAAATCCCAAAAAAACCCAAGGAAAACCCAAGGGAAACCCCTCTCCCATGTGTGGATTGGATCATAAAATTATCGATCCTGACCTGCAAGGATTTCAATCAGCAAATCCCCAAAAAATCTAAGGGAAACCCCCTCTCCCACACCTGGACTGGATCACAAAATCATCAGTCTGAACCTGCAAGGATTTCAGTCAGCAAATCCCAAAAAAAAGCAGGAAAAGCCAAGGGAAATCCCCTCTCCCATGCATAGACTGGATCATAAAATTATCAATCCTGACCTGCAGGGATTTCAGTCAGCAAATCCCAAAAAATGCCAGGAAAATCCAAGGGAAATCCCCTCTCCCATGCTGGGATTGGATCATAAAATTATCAATCCTGACCTGCAAGGATTGCAGTCAGCAAATCAAAAAAAAAAGCAGGAAAAGCCAAGGGAAAACCCCTCTCCCATGCTGGGATGGGATCATAAAGTCATCAATCCAGACCTGTAAGGATTTCAGTCAACAAATCCCAAAAAAACCCAGGAAAACCTATGGAAAATCCCCTCTCCCACGCCTGCATTGGATCACAAAATCATCAACTGGACCTGCAAGGATTTCAGTCAGCAAATCCCAAAAAAATGCAGGAAAAGCCAAGGGAAATCCCCTCTCCCATGCATAGACTGGATCATAAAATTATCAATCTGGATCTGCAAGGATTTCAGTCAGCAAATCCCAAGAAACCCAAGGGAAAACCCCTCTCCCACAGCAGGATTTGCTCACAAAATCATCAATCAAACCTGCAAGGATTTCAGTCAGCAAATCCCAAAAAGAAAGCAGCAAAACCCAATGAAAACCCAAGGAAAATCCCTTCTCCCACACCTGGATTGGATCATAAAATTACCAAGCTGGATCTGGAAGGATTTCAGTCAGGAAATCCCAAAAAACCCATGGAAAATCCCCTCTCCCACATATGGATTTGATCACAAAATCATCAATCCAGACCTGCAAGGATTCCAGTCAGCAAATCCCAAAAAAAACCCCAAGGAAACCTCAAGAGAAAATCCCTCTCCCATTCTGGGATTGGATCACAAAATCATCAATCCTGACCTGCAAGGATTCCAGTCAACAAATTCCCCAAAAAAGCAGCAGAACCCAAGGGAAACCCCTCTCCCATGCCTGGATTGGATCACAAAATCATCAATCCAGACCTGCAAGGATTCCAGTCAGCAAATCCCCAAAAAACCCAAGGAAACCCAAGGGAAAATCCCTCTCCCACATCTGGACTGGATCACAAAATCATCAACCTGGACATGCAAGGATTTCAGTCAGCAAATCCCAAAAAAGCCAGGAAAACCCAAGGGAAACCCCTCTCCCATTCAAAGATTTCAACACAAAATCATCAATCCAGACCTGCAAGGATTGCAGTCAGCAAATCCCAAAAAACCCAGGAAAACTCATGGAAAATCCCTTCTCCCACACCTGGATTTGCTCACAAAATCATGAATCCAGACCTGCAGGGATTTCAATCAGCAAATCCCAAAAAACCCAGGAAAACCCATGGAAAATCCCCTCTCCCACACCTGGACTGGATCATAAAATCATCAACCTGGACATGCAAGGATTTCAGTCAGCAAATCCCAAAAAAATCCAAGGGAAACCCCCTCTCCCACACCTGGATTGGATCACAAAATCATCCATCCCAACCTGCGAGGATTGCAGTCAGCAAATCCCAAAAAACCCCAGGAAAATCCCTTCTCCCACACCCAGACTGGATCATAAAATCATCAATTCTGACATGCAAGGATTTCAGTCAGCAAATCCCAAAAAATCCAGGAAAACCCAAGGGAAACCCCTTCCCATGCCTGGATTGGATCATAAAATTATCGATCCTGACCTGCAAGGACTTCAATCAGCAAATCCCAAAAAATCCCAGGAAAACCCATGGAAAATCCCCTCTCCCACACCTGGATTTGGATCACAAATCCACCAACACACGAATCATAAAATCCCACTACAAAATCTGGGGATTAAAGGGAATAAGGTGGGTTTTGCTCACATAAATCAGGAGGTGCAGCAGCCACGTGGGGCTCGTCTGAGCCTGAGGATCCCGCGGTGTTGGAAAAAGCCTTGGGATTCCCGACCCTTCGGAGCAAGGAATGAAATCCTGGCAGGTAAGAGACCAACCTGGCTCTGCTGCAGAGCACCTGAGCACAGGGGAAAACAAATCAGCATTGAAATAAGGAAAATCAGCATTGAAATAAGGAAAATCAGCATTGAAATAATCAAAATCATCATTGAAATAATCAAAATCAGCATTTGAATCAGCAAAATCATCGTTTAAATAATCAAAATCATTTAAATAATCAGAATAATAATTTAAACAATCAAAATAATCATTGAAATAATCAAAATCATCATTTAAATAATCAAAATAATCATTGAAATAATGAAAATAATATTTTCAACAATCAAAATAATCATTTAATCAATCAAAATAATCGTTTAAATAAAATCATCATTTCAATAATCAAAATAATAATTTAAATAATCAGAATAATAATTTAAATAATCAAAATAATAATTTAAATAATCAAATAATTTAATCAATTAAAATAATCATTTAAACAATCAAAATCATCATTTAAATAATCAAAATGACCATTGAAACAATTAAAATAATAATTTGAATAGTCAAAATAGTCATTTAAATAAAATCATCATTTCAACAATTAAAATAATAATTTAAATAATCAGAATAATAATTTAAATAATCAGAATAATAATTTAAATAAGCAAAATAATAATTTAAATAAGCAAAATAATAATTTAAATAATCAAAATAATCATTTAAACAATTAAAATAATCATTTAAGTAATCATAATAATCATTTAATCGATCAAAATCATCATTTAAACAATCAAAATAATCGTTAAAATAATCAAAAATAATCATTTCAACAATCAAAATAATCATTTGAATCATCAAAATGATAATTTAATCAAAATCATCATTTCAACAATCAAAATCATCATTTAAATAAAGAAAATGACCATTTAAATAATCAAAATGGTCATTTAAACAATTAAAATAATAATTTAAATAATCAAAAGAATAATTTAAATAAACAAAAGAATAAATAATCAAAAGAATAAATAATCAAAAGACTAATTTAATCAATCAAAACAATAATTTAAACAATCAAAACAATTTAAATAATCCAAAATAATCATTTGAATAATCAAAATAATCATTTAATCAATCAAAATCATCATTTCAACCATCAAAATACTCACTTTATCAATTAAAATAATCATTTAAATAACCAAAATAATCCTTTAAATAATCAGAAGAATCATTTAAATAATCAAAACGATCATTTCAACAATTAAAACAATAATTTAAATAGTCAAAATACTCATTTAAATAATCAAAAGAGTAATTTAAATAATTAAAATAATAATTTAAATAATCAAAATAATCCTTTAAATAATCAGAAGAATCATTTAAATAATCAAAACGATCATTTCAACAATTAAAACAATAACCTAAATAGTTTTTTCCCTAAAAAACCATTTTAAAAGTTAATTTTTGCACGAGACTATTTTAAACAGATGTAAACGATTACAGTAATTAGCAAAAAGAAAAAGGTGTTTTTTCCTTATCATCAGCCTCATTAACACGGTGTCACTAATTACAGCTCACTCATGCAAATATTTACACACCTGGCGTTATAAAAAAAAGAAATAAACGAATTATTCACGATAAGAGCAATAAAAATAAAGCAATAAAAACGTTTTATCCTCCAGCCTGGAATCAGCTGGTCCAGAAACACAAAATTCCGCAGGGGAATAAAAAACAAAAAGAACGGGAGGAATTTGATTTAATCTTTAATTGTGTTATTCCTGGGATATTAAAAGGGAATCAGGACAGGGTTCGATGGGATTTTGGGAAGGGATTTTTGGCTCAGGGTGGGGAAAAATTCCCAGAGAATCTGCCCCTGGATCCCTGGAAGCTTCCAAAACCTTGGAGCCTCCTGGGATAGTGGAAATTATCCCGAGGGGTTGGAATTCAATGATTTTTAAGGTCCCTTCCAACCCAAACGCGTCTGCAGTTCTGTTTAATTCTCAATTCCACACCGATCACTCACATTGGCCATGGCAGACGCCGCTCTCCCCTCGCTGACAGCCCCGGATAGCCCTGGAAAAGAGGAGAGGAGAGGGGAGAGAACAGAAAAAGGACAAGGAAAAGGAAGGAAAGAGAAAAAGGGAAAAGGAAAAGGAAAGGGAAAAGGAAAAGAAGGCGCTGGACACCCCAACACCAAAACCCGCTCACAGCCCGCCCGGCCCCCCCCCCCCGAGTCCCATGAGCGGCGCTGCGGAGGACAAGCATCGGCAGATGATGGGAAGGGAGAAAAAACCGAGAAAAGATGAGGAAAAACCGGGAAAAGGGGAGAAAAAAAGTAAGAAAAGAAGAGAAAATAAAGGAGCTCCGGCTCCCCTCACCTCTTCCTGCAAAATGGCGGCGCCCGCCCGCCCCCGCCACGCCCGCGCCGCGCGCCCGCAGGCCGAGCCAGCCGATCCGCAGACACATCGATTGGAGCGGCGCGGAACAGCGCGGAATCCGCCGCTCGGCGCTCGGTTGCTCACGGCTGCTGTGGGAGGTCGTGAGGGGAGGCGGCGATGGCGGCGGGGCCGGGGAGGTTCTTGAGGGAGCGGCGGGGCCGGGATCGGGGGTGGCGGGGCGGGGATCGGTGGTGGCGGGCCCCGGGTGTCCCCTCGGGGCTCCCCAGCCGGTGTTGTCCCCTGTGAGGGGCGGCGGTGGCGGGGCAGTACCCGCGGAGGGCACCAGGGGGCGGTCACGGAGCGTCAGCGCCCTCAGCCCCCTCAGACATTGCCGGGGATCCCTAAAGTGAGAAAAGGGGAGAAAAAGGGGGGAAAGGGGAGGAAAAAAGGGGGAAAGGGGAGAAAAAGGGGATAAAGGTATTTTTTTGAAGGGAGGGAAAGAGGGAAAAGGGGTTTTATTGAAGGGAATTGAGGGCCGGGAATTCGCTGGGAATGGGGAGCATCAGTGGCGCTTCTGCCACAAAACTTAAAGGGCAAACCTTTAACCTTTAACCTCAAATAACTTCTACAAAATAATAAAAATATTAAAAACCTTCAGTGGCTTCCTTCCCTGTTGTTTTTTTAGGTTTTTTTATGGAAAAGCCCCAAGAATTAAAGCTCTTCTTTCTCATTTTTTTTTGCCTTTTCTTTGCTGTCTGCTGCTGCTTAAGGAAAGAGAATTTTAATCTCTCCCAAATCAAAGTTTGGGCGTTCCCATCCCTCGGTGCCTCGAATTTATTTTTCCTGCTGAACCAGAGATTTCTGGACATTTATTTTGCTTTGCCACTGCTTTATTTAGCAGGAATTTATTAACACAAAAGAGTTCCAGAGTTCAAAACCAGAGCGAGACATCGGTCAGAAATACTCAACCCTACAGAGTCATTATTGCATTTAATAAAGTTTTGGCTTCATTTTAGCAGGATTATGATGATATCCATTCCTAAACGATGTGATTTATGAAGTAGCTCTAAAGTTGCAATTTTTGGGGTTTTTTTGGGGGCAGATTTTGCTCACTCATGGATGCCACTCAACTCTTTTATTAATTCAATGTTAGGCTTTGTTCTAGTTTGATTTTAAATTAAATATTCATGTGGAATCGCTGAACTTCAGCAAGAAAAGAGTTGAGAAATTGGAGAAATTCAACTTGAACTCTTTCCAGAATGTAATTTATATAATTTATTAAATGCAGCCTGTATTGACTTGTCCTTGGGCAATCCCAGTTTATCTCCTCTCCTGATGCTCCAATCAATCCCTGAATGATCAGCCCCTGGAATTTTGTGGCCTGAATTCACCAAGATTCCTTCCAATAAAGTTCCTGTTCCGAGGAGGCTGAGGAATCAAACGCTCCAATTATGGATTTATCAAATATTAACAAGGGGGGAAAAACAATCCCGCAGATCTTTGGGATGCCAGCGTCCTCCTCCCCTGGTGTCAGGAAAGTAATTAGCAGCTGCCTTTGATTAAATCCTTCCCTCTGAAATTGCTGCTCTGGGTTTGAGGGAGAGGAAGGAAAGCATTCCTAATTCCTAATTGCTAATTCCTCCTTTGGAAGGTTTTTTTTTGGGAAAATCCACGCGGGTTCAGCGCAGGGAAACTCCAAAACCTGCGGCAGCTCTGGAGGTGAAACCTGGAGTTCGTGGCCAGGTTTTCTTCTGGGTGTTGGTGCTGTTTTTCCTCAGGGATCTCAGCGTGGAGAGTCCAGAGGAGACCCTGGAGAGGATCAGAGGGAAAGGCTGAG
>JAVTVJ010006978.1:0-11397 GCA_034509425.1 Eopsaltria australis
TTGTAGGGCTAAATGCCTTCTTAAAACTGGCATCATGGATCTGGGGGACTGAATTTTCTTTTGCGTGGAAAAGCACAAACGTTTTCATCCAAGGCCCATGTCTGGGAGTTGACTGCTGCCTGCGGAAATTTCTCATGGATTAAGATACCTCGCAGACCCAAGCTGCCACCGACAAGGACTCTGGCAGCCCTTGCAGGGCCAAAACCCTCCTCCAAACTGACATCAAGAAAGTGGGGGTCAGATTTCTCTTTCTCAGAGAAAAGGGACACATTTTGTGTCCCGGCCCTAAGGCACTCTGCTCCCTGATGCCACCTGAAATTCCGTATGGATTAAGATTCCTTCCTGACGCAAGCTGCCATCAACCAGGACTCTGGCTGCATTTGTAGGGCTAAAACCCTCCACCAAACTGGCATCATGAATCTGGGGGCCTAAGTTTTCTTTTGCGTGGAAAAGTGCCATCATTTGTATCGTAGGCCCCATGTCTGGGAGTTGACTGCTGCCTGCTGAAATTCCGCACGGATCAAGATTCCTCGCATACCCAAGCTGAAACTGACAAGGACTCTGGCCGCCCTTGCAGGGCCAAAACCCTCCTCCAAACTGACATCAAGAAAGTGGGGTCAGGAGTTCTCTTTCTCAGGGAGAAAAGGTAATGTTGGCCTTGTGTCCTGGGCCCTAAGGCACTCTGCTCCCTGATGCCACCTGAAATTCCGTATGGATCAAGACTCCTCGCTGACGCAAGCTGCCATCAACCAGGACTCTGGCTGCATTTGTAGGGCTAAAACCCTCCACCAAACTGGCATCATGGATCTGGGGGCTAAGTTTTCTTTTGCGTGGAAAAGTGCCATCATTTGTATCGTAGGCCCCATGTCTGGGAGTCGACTGCTGCCTGCTCAAATTCCGCACGGAGGTGGATTCCTCGCAGACCCCAGCTGCCACCGACAAGGACTCTGGCCGCCCTTGCAGGGCCAAAACCCTCCTCCAAACTGACATCAAGAAAGTGGGGGTCAGAGTTCTCTTTCTCAGAGAAAAGGGACACATTTTGTGTCCCGGCCCAAAGGCACTGTGCTCCCGGACGCCACCTGAAATGCCGCACGGATCAAGATCCTTCCCAGAACCAAGCTGCCATCAACTAGAACCCTGGCTACAATTGTAGGGCTAAATGCCTCCTTAAAACTGACATCAGGGATCTGGGGGACTGAGTTTTCTTTCACGTGGAAAAACACAATCATTTTCATCGAAGGCCCCATTTCTGGGAGTTGACTGCCGCCTGCTGAAATTTCTCATGGATTAAGATACCTCGCAGACCCAAGCTGCCACCGAAAAGGACTCTGGCAGCCCTCGCCAGGCCAAAACCCTCCTCCAAACTGACATCAAGAAAGTGGGGGGCATAGTTTTCTTTCTCAGAGAAAAGGGACACATTTTGTGTCCCGGCGCTAAGGCAGTGTGCTCCCGGACGCCACCTGAAATGCCGCACGGATCAAGATCCTTCCCAGAACCAAGCTGCCTTCAACTAGAACCCTGCTAACGATTGTAGGGCTAAATGCCTCCTTAAAACTGGCATCATGGATCTGGGGGACTGAGTTTTCTTTCACGTCGAAAAGCACCATCGTTCGTATCAAAGGCCCCATGTCTGGGAGTTGACTGCTGCCTGCTGAAATTCCGCATGGATTAAGATACCTCACAGACCGAAGCTGCCACGGACAAGGACCCTGGCTGCCCTTGCAGGGCCAAAACCCTATTCCAAACTGACATCAAGAAAGTGGGGGTCAGAGTTCTCTTTCTCAGAGAAAAGGGACACTTTTTGTGTCCCGGCCCTAAGGCACTCTGCTCCCTGATGCCACCTGAAATTCCGTATGAATCAAGATTCCTCGCTGACGCAAGCTGCCATCAACCAGGACTCTGGCTGCATTTGTAGGGCTAAAACCCTCCACCAAACCGGCATCATGGATCTGGGGGCCTAAGTTTTCTTTTGCGTGGAAAAGTGCCATCGTATTTATAGTAGGCCCCATGTCTGGGAGTCGACTGCTGCCTGTTCAAATTCCGCACGGAGGTGGATTCCTCGCAGACCCAAGCTGACACCGACAAGGACTCTGGCTGCCCTTGCAGGGCCAAAACCCTCCTCCAAACTGACATCAAGAAACTGGGGGAAAGAGTTCTCTTTCTCAGAGAAAAGGGACACTTTTTGTGTCCCGGCTCTAAGGCACTGTGCTCCCGGACGCCACCTGAAATGCCACACGTATAAAGGTCCTTCCCAAATCCAAGCTGCCATCAACTAGAACTCTGGCTACAATTGTAGGGCTAAATGCCTCCTTAAAACGGGCATCATGGATCTGGGGGCCTAAGTTTTCTTTCACGTGGAAAAGCACCATAGTTTGTATCGTAGTCCCCATGTCTGGGAGTCAACTGCCGCCTGCTCAAATTCCGCACGAATCAAGATTCCTCGAAAACCCAAGCTGCCACCGGCAAGGACCCTGGCTGCCCTTGCAGGGCCAAAAGCCCCCTCCAAACTGACATCAAGAAACTGGGGGTCAGAGTTCTCTTTCTCAGAGAAAAGGGACACTTTTTGTGTCCCGGCCCTAAGGCACTCTGCTCCCTGATGCCACCTGAAATTCCGTATGGATCAAGATTCCTCGCTGACGCAAGCTGCCATCAACCAGGACTCTGGCTGCATTTGTAGGGCTAAAACCCTCCACCAAACCGGCATCAGGAATCTGGGGGCCTAAGTTTTTTTTCACGTGGAAAAGTGCCATCGTATTTATCGTATGCCTCATGTCTGGGAGTCGACTGCCGCCTGCTGAAATTCCGCACAGACCAAGATTCCTCGCAGACCCATGCTGCCACCGACAAGGACTCTGGCCGCCCTTGCAGGGCCAAAACCTTCCTCAAAACTGACATCAAGAAACTGGAAGGCAGAGTTCTCTTTGTCAGAGAAAAGGGACACATTTCGTGTCCCGCCCCGAAGGCACTGTGCTCCAGGACGCCACCTGAAATGCCGCACGGATCAAGATCCTTCCCAGAACCAAGCTGCCATCAACTAGAACCCTGGCTACAATTGTAGGGCTAAATGCCTTCTTAAAACTGGCATCATGGATCTGGGGGACTGAATTTTCTTTTGCGTGGAAAAGCACAAACGTTTTCATCCAAGGCCCTATGTCTGGGAGTTGACTGCTGCCTGCTGAAATTTCTCATGGATTAAGATACCTCGCAGACCCAAGCTGCCACCGACAAGGACTCTGGCAGCCCTTGCAGGGCCAAAACCCTCCTCCAAACTGACATCAAGAAAGTGGGGGTCAGATTTCTCTTTCTCAGGAGAAAAGGGACAACATTTGTGTCCCGGCCCATAAGCACTCTGCTCCCTGATGCCACCTGAAATTCTATGATTAAGTTCCTTCCTGACGCAAAGCTGCATTCAACTAGAACTCTGGCTGCAATTGTAGGGGTAAATGCCTCCTAAAAACTGGCATGATGGATTTGGGAGACTGAGTTTTCTTTCACGTGGATAAGTGCCATCATTTGTATCGAAGGCCCAATGTCTGGGAGTTGACAGCCCCATGCTAAAATTCCGCATGGATTAAGATTTCTCGCAGACCCAAGCTGCCACCGACAAGGACCCTGGCTGCCCTTGCAGGGCCAAAACCCTCCTCAAAGCTGACATCAAGAAAGTGGGGGTAAGAGTTCTCTTTCTCAGAGAAAACGGACACTTTTTGTATCCCGGCCGTAAGGCACTCTGCTCCCTTGATGCCACCTGAAAATCTCCGTATGATCAAGACTCCTCGCTGACGCAAGCTGCCATCAACCAGGACTCTGGCTGCATTTGTAGGGCTAAAACCCTCCACCAAACTGGCATCATGGATCTGGGGGCTAAGTTTTCTTTTGCGTGGAAAAGTGCCATCATTTGTATCGTAGGCCCCATGTCTGGGAGTCGACTGCTGCCTGCTCAAATTCCGCACGGAGGTGGATTCCTCGCAGACCCCAGCTGCCACCGACAAGGACTCTGGCCGCCCTTGCAGGGCCAAAACCCTCCTCCAAACTGACATCAAGAAAGTGGGGGTCAGAGTTCTCTTTCTCAGAGAAAAGGGACACATTTTGTGTCCCGGCCCAAAGGCACTGTGCTCCCGGACGCCACCTGAAATGCCGCACGGATCAAGATCCTTCCCAGAACCAAGCTGCCATCAACTAGAACCCTGGCTACAATTGTAGGGCTAAATGCCTCCTTAAAACTGACATCAGGGATCTGGGGGACTGAGTTTTCTTTCACGTGGAAAAACACAATCATTTTCATCGAAGGCCCCATTTCTGGGAGTTGACTGCCGCCTGCTGAAATTTCTCATGGATTAAGATACCTCGCAGACCCAAGCTGCCACCGAAAAGGACTCTGGCAGCCCTCGCCAGGCCAAAACCCTCCTCCAAACTGACATCAAGAAAGTGGGGGGCATAGTTTTCTTTCTCAGAGAAAAGGGACACATTTTGTGTCCCGGCGCTAAGGCAGTGTGCTCCCGGACGCCACCTGAAATGCCGCACGGATCAAGATCCTTCCCAGAACCAAGCTGCCTTCAACTAGAACCCTGCTAACGATTGTAGGGCTAAATGCCTCCTTAAAACTGGCATCATGGATCTGGGGGACTGAGTTTTCTTTCACGTCGAAAAGCACCATCGTTCGTATCAAAGGCCCCATGTCTGGGAGTTGACTGCTGCCTGCTGAAATTCCGCATGGATTAAGATACCTCACAGACCGAAGCTGCCACGGACAAGGACCCTGGCTGCCCTTGCAGGGCCAAAACCCTATTCCAAACTGACATCAAGAAAGTGGGGGTCAGAGTTCTCTTTCTCAGAGAAAAGGGACACTTTTTGTGTCCCGGCCCTAAGGCACTCTGCTCCCTGATGCCACCTGAAATTCCGTATGAATCAAGATTCCTCGCTGACGCAAGCTGCCATCAACCAGGACTCTGGCTGCATTTGTAGGGCTAAAACCCTCCACCAAACCGGCATCATGGATCTGGGGGCCTAAGTTTTCTTTTGCGTGGAAAAGTGCCATCGTATTTATAGTAGGCCCCATGTCTGGGAGTCGACTGCTGCCTGTTCAAATTCCGCACGGAGGTGGATTCCTCGCAGACCCAAGCTGACACCGACAAGGACTCTGGCTGCCCTTGCAGGGCCAAAACCCTCCTCCAAACTGACATCAAGAAACTGGGGGAAAGAGTTCTCTTTCTCAGAGAAAAGGGACACTTTTTGTGTCCCGGCTCTAAGGCACTGTGCTCCCGGACGCCACCTGAAATGCCACACGTATAAAGGTCCTTCCCAAATCCAAGCTGCCATCAACTAGAACTCTGGCTACAATTGTAGGGCTAAATGCCTCCTTAAAACGGGCATCATGGATCTGGGGGCCTAAGTTTTCTTTCACGTGGAAAAGCACCATAGTTTGTATCGTAGTCCCCATGTCTGGGAGTCAACTGCCGCCTGCTCAAATTCCGCACGAATCAAGATTCCTCGAAAACCCAAGCTGCCACCGGCAAGGACCCTGGCTGCCCTTGCAGGGCCAAAAGCCCCCTCCAAACTGACATCAAGAAACTGGGGGTCAGAGTTCTCTTTCTCAGAGAAAAGGGACACTTTTTGTGTCCCGGCCCTAAGGCACTCTGCTCCCTGATGCCACCTGAAATTCCGTATGGATCAAGAATCCTCGCTGACGCAAGCTGCCATCAACCAGGACTCGGGCTGCATTTGTAGGGCTAAAACCCTCAACCAAACCGGTATCATGAATCTGGGGGCCTAAGTTTTTTTTCACGTGGAAAAGTGCCATCATTTGTATCGTACGCCCCATGTCTGGGAGTCGACTGCTGCCTGTGCAAATTCCGCACGGATCAAGATTCCTCGCAGACCCAAGCTGCCACCGACAAGGACTCTGGCCGCCCTTGCAGGGCCAAAACCTTCCTCAAATCTGACATCAAGAAACTGGAAGGCAGAGTTCTCTTTCTCAGAGAAAAGGGACACATTTTGTTTCCCGCCCCGAAGGCACTGTGCTCCAGGACGCCACCTGAAATGCCGCACGGTTGAAGATCCTTCCCGGAACCAAGCTGCCATCAACTAGAACCCTGCCTACGATTGTAGGGCTAAATGCCTTCTAAAACTGGCATCATGGATCTGGGGGACTGAATTTTCTTTTGCGTGGAAAAGCACAAACGTTTTCATCCAAGGCCCTATTTCTGGGAGTTGACTGCTGCCTGCTGAAATTTCTCATGGATTAAGATACCTCGCAGACCCAAGCTGCCACCGAAAAGGACTCTGGCAGCCCTTGCAGGGCCAAAACCCTCCTCCAAAATGACATCAAGAAAGTGGGGGTCAGATTTCTCTTTCTCAGAGAAAAGGGACACATTTTGTGTCCCGGCCCTAAGGCACTCTGCTCCCTGATGCCACCTGAAATTCCGTATGGATCAAGATTCCTTGCTGACGCAAGCTGCCATCAACCAGGACTCTGGCTGCATTTGTAGGGCTAAAACCCTCCACCAAACCGGCATCATGGATCTGGGGGCCTAAGTTTTCTTTCACGTGGAATAGAACCATCGTTTGTATCGTAGGCCCCATGTCATGGAGTCGACTGCTGCCTGCTCAAATTCCGCTCGGAGGTGGATTCCTCGCAGACCCAAGCTGCCACCGACAAGGACCCTGGCCGCCCTTGCAGGGCCAAAACCCTTCCTCCAAACTGACATCAAGAAACTGGAGGGCAGAGTTCTCTTTCTCAGAGAAAAGGGACACATTTTGTGTCCCGGCCCTAAGGCACTGCTGCTCCCGGACGCCACCTGAAATGCCGCACGGATCAAGATCCTTCCCAAAACCAAGCTGCCATCAACTAGAACCCTGGCTACAATTGTAGGGCTAAATGCCTCCTTAAAACTGGCATCAGGGATCTGGGGGACTGAGTTTTCTTTCACGTCGAAAAGCACCATCGTTTGCATCGAAGGCCCTATGTCTGGGAGTTGACTGCCGCCTGCTGAAATTCCTCATGGATCAAGATTCCTCGCAGACCCAAGCTGCCACCGACAAGGACTCTGGCAGCGCTTGCCAGGCCAAAACCCTCCTCCAAACTGACATCAAGAAACTGGGTGGCTGAGTTCTCTTTCTCAGAGAAAAGGGACACATTTTGTTTCCCGGCCCTAAGGCACTCTTCTCCCTGATGCCACGTGAGATTCCGTATGGATCAAGATTCCTTGCTGACGCAAGCTGCCATCAACTAGGACTCGGGCTGCAATTGTAGGGCTAAAACCCTCCACCAAACTGGCATCATGGATCTGGGGGCCTAAGTTTTCTTTTACATGTGCAAACATGCAATCATTTTTATCGCAGGCCCCATGTCTGGGAGTGAACTGCCGCCTGCTGAAATTCCGCACGGATCAAGATTCCTCCTGAAACCAAGGTGTCACCGACAAGGACTCGGGCCACCCTTGCAGGGCCAAAACCCACCTCAAAACTGACATCAAGAAAGTGGGGGTCAGAGTTCTCTTTCTCAGAGAAAAGGGACACATTTTGTGTCCCGGCCCTAAGGCACTGTGCTCCAGGACGCCACCTGAAATGCCGCACGGATCAAGATCCTTTCCAGAACCAAGCTGCCATCAACTAGAACCCTGGCTACGATTAAAGGGCTATATGCCTCCTTAAAATTGGCATCAGGGATCTGGGGGACTGAGTTTTCTTTCACGTCGAAAAGCACCATCGTTGGTATCGAAGGCCCCATGTCTGGGAGTCGACTGCCGCCTGCTCAAATTCCGCATGGATTAAGATACCTCACAGACCCAAGCTGCCACCGACAAGGACCCTGGCTGCCCTTGCAGGGCCAAAACCCTATTCCAAACTGACATCAAGAAACTGGGGGTCAGAGTTCTCTTTCTCAGAGAAAAGGGACACTTTTTGTGTCCCGGCCCTAAGGCACTCTGCTCCATGATGCCACTTGAAATTCCGTATGGATCAAGATTCCTCGCTGACGCAAGCTGCCATCAACCAGGACTCTGGCTGCATTTGTAGGGCTAAAACCTTCCACCAAACCGGCATCATGGATCTGGGGGCTAAGTTTTCTTTTGCGTGGAAAAGTACCATCATTTCTATCGTAGGCCCCATGTCTGGGAGTTGACTGCTGCCTGCTGAAATTCCGCATGGATTAAGATACCTCGCAGAGCCAAGATGCCACCGACAAGGACTCTGGAAGCCCTTGCAGGGCCAAAACCTTCCACAAAACTGACATCAAGAAACTGGAAGGCAGAGTTCTCTTTGTCAGAGAAAAGGGACACATTTCGTGTCCCGCCCCGAAGGCACTGTGCTCCAGGACGCCACCTGAAATGCCGCACGGATGAAGATCCTTCCCAGAACCAAGCTGCCATCAACTAGAACCCTGGCTACAATTGTAGGGCTAAATGCCTCCTTAAAACTGGCATCAGGGATCTGGGGGACTGAATTTTCTTTTGCGTGGAAAAGCACAATCGTTTTCATCGAAGGGCCCATGTCTGGGAGTTGACTGCTGCCTGCTCAAATTCCGCATGGATTAAGATACCTCACAGACCCAAGCTGCCACCAACAAGGACCCTGGCTGCCCTTGCAGGGCCAAAACCCTCCTCCAAACTGACATCAAGAAAGTGGGGGTCGGAGTTCTCTTTCTCAGCGGAAAGGTCACTTTTTGTGTCCCGGCCCGAAGGCACTGTGGTCCCGGTCGCCACCTGAAATGCCGCATGGATCAAGATCCTTCCCAGAACCAAGCTGCCATCAACTAGAATCTTGGCTACAATTGTAGGGCTAAATGCCTCCTTAAAACTGGCATCAGGGATCTGGGGGACTGAGTTTTCTTTCACGTCGAAAAGCACCATCGTTTGCATCGAAGGCCCTATGTCTGGGAGTTGACTGCCACCTGCTGAAATTCCTCATGGATCAAGAATACTCGAAGACCCAAGCTGCCACCGACAAGGACTCTGGCAGCGCTCGCCAGGCAAAAACCCTCCTCCAAACTGACATCAAGAAAGTGGGGGTCAGAGTTCTCTTTCTCAGAGAAAAGGGACACATTTTGTGTCCCGGCCCGAAGGCACTGTGCTCCCGGACGCCCGCTGAAATGCCGCACGGATCAAGATCCTTCCCAGAACCAAGCTGCCATGAGCCAGGACTCGGGCTGCAATTTTAGGGCTAAATGCCTCCTTAAAACTGGCATAAGGGATCTGGGGGACTGAGTTTTCTTTCACGTCGAAAAGCACCATCGTTCGTATCGAAGGCCCCATGTCTGGGAGTTGACTGCTGCCTGCTCAAATTCCGCATGGATTAAGATACCACGCAGACCCAAGCTGCCACCGACAAGGACCCTGACTGCCCTTGCAGGGCCAAAAACCCCCTCCAAACTGAATCATGAAACTGGAGGTCAGAGTTCTCTTTCTCAGAGTAAAAGGACACTTTTTGTGTCCCGGCCCTAAGGCACTCTGCTCCCTGATGTCACCTGAAATTCCGTATGGATCAAGATTCCTCGCTGACGCAAGCTGCCATCAACCAGGACTCTGGCTGCATTTGTAGGGCTAAAACCCTCCACCAAACCGGCATCATGGATCTGGGGGCCTAAGTTTTCTTTTGCGTGGAAAAGTGCCATCATTTGTATCGTAGGCCCCATGTCTGGGAGTCGACTGCTGGCTGTTCAAATTCCACATGGAGGTGGATTTCTCGCAGACCCAAGCTACCACCGACAAGGACCCTGGCTGCCCTTGGAGGGCCAAAACCCTCCTCCAAACTGACATCATGAAACTTGGGGTCAGAGTACTCTTTCTCAGAGAAAAGGGACACTTTTTGTGTCCCGGCCCTAAGGCACTCTGCTCCCTGATGCCACCTGAAATTCCGTATGGATCAAGAATCCTCGCTGACGCAAGCTGCCATCGACCAGGACTCTGGCTGAATTGGTAGGGCTAAAACCCTCCACCAAACTGGCATCATGGATCTGGGGGCCTAAGTTTTCTTTCACGTGGAAAAGCGCTATCGTATTTATTGTAGGCCCCATGTCTGGGAGTCAACTGCCGACTGTAGAAATTCCGCACGGAGGTGGATTCCTCGCAGACCCATGCTGCCACCGACAAGGACTCTGGCCACCCTTGCAGGGCCAAAACCTTCCTCCAAACTGACATCAAGAAACTGGAGGGCAGAGTTCTCTTTCTCAGAGAAAAGGGACACTTTTTGTGTCCCGGCGCTAAGGCACTGTGCTCCAGGACGCCACCTGAAATCCCGCACGGATGAAGATCCTTCCCAGAACCAAGCTGCCATCAACTAGAACCCTGCCTACGATTGTAGGGCTAAATGCCTCCTTAAAACGGGCATCATGGATCTGGGGGACTGAGTTTTCTTTCGCGTGGTAAAGCACCATCCTTCGCATCGAAGGTCTAGGTCTGCGAGTTGACTGCCGCCTGCTGAAAGTCCTCATGGATTAAGATTCCTCGCAGACCCAAGCTGCCACCGAAAAGGACTCTGGCAGCCCTTGCAGGGCCAAAACCCTCCTCCAAACTGACATCAATAAAGTGGGGGTCAGAGTTCTCTTTCTCAGAGAAATGGGACACTTTTTGTGTCCCGGCCCTAAGGCACTCTGCTCCCTATGCCACCTGAAATTCCGTATGGATCAAGATTCCTCGCTGACGCAAGCTGCCATCGACCAGGACTCTGGCTGCATTTGTAGGGCTAAAACCCTCCACCAAACTGGCATCATGGATCTGGGGGCCTAAGTTTTCTTTGCGTGGAAAAGTTCCATCATTTGTATCGTAGGCCCCATGTCTGGGAGTCGACTGCTGCCTGTTCAAATTCCGCACGGAGGTGGATTCCTCGCAGACCCAAGCTGCCACCGACAAGGACTCTGGCCGCCCTTGCAGGGCCAAAACCCTCCTCCAAACTGACATCAAGAAAGTGGGGGGCAGAGTTCTCTTTCTCAGAGAAAAGGGACACTTTTTGTGTCCCGGCCCTAAGGCACTGTGCTGTCGGACGCCACCTGACACCGCACGGATCAAGATCTTCCCAGACCCAAGCTGCCATCAAGCAGGACTCTGGTTGCAATTGTAGGGCTAAATGCCTCCTAAAAACTGGCATCATGGATTTGGGAGACTGAGTTTTCTTTCACGTGGATAAGTGCCATCATTTGTATCGTAGGCCCCATGTCTGGGAATCAACTGCCGCTTCTTCAAATTCCGCATGGATTAAGATACCTCACAGACCCAAGCTACCACCGACAAGGACCCTGGCTGCCCTTGCAGGGCCAAAACCCTCCTCCAAACTTACATCAAGAAACTGGGGTCAGAGTTCTCTTACTCAGAGAAAAGGGACACTTTTTGTGTCCCGGCCCTAAGGCACTGTGCTCCCTGCTGCCTCCTGAAATTCCGTATGGATCAAGATTCCTCGCAGACCCAA